>PVJX010043608.1:0-13596 GCA_004027295.1 Dolichotis patagonum
TGAGATTAATGTAATGCAGTATCTCTCTTCTATTTAATTACTATAAAGGGAATACCTTGTTTAAGTAGTACATTCTTTTGATTTTGATATGCATAATTCATAACTGTGGTTGTAATACTAAAATTACTATCACAGTGGATTACAAAAATATTTTCTGTACACATTACAAGTATGTATTTTAAATATAAAATTTGTTAACTGATTTCTGGGGATAATTTTCAAATTAAGCTTTTATAATTTTCAATTCATTTAGTTCTTATTTTAAAATTGCTTAATCAACAGATGTTTGTCAATATTAAAATTTGTGAAACTCACCAAAAATGGAATAATCACATTGAGTACTAGTTATTATCAACAATTTAGTTTTAAGGTACTATATATATTGCAATTTATATTGATTTTATGCATGATTGAATGATGAGTTACTTAATAAAAATTGTTCCACTTAATAGTGAAAAAAATCAGTCAGAGTGGTTCTTTAAATTAATGAGTCAATTTGGTCAAAGTTCATGAAGTCAATCTAGATTCAATTGTAGAATATACAATCTCCATGCAATTTCCTGGGTATTTTCATCAAGTGATTCAATACTTCAAGTCCCTCATCTTCACAATTGCATCAGTTTATACTTCAGCCCAACACTACATACTGCCAGATATTACCTGCATATTGCTTTAAATGATAATTAATATGCTTATCTCTTACCCTTGACATTCAAAAGAAAAAAAATAGGTTTCATAGAGCATCTAATAACATTTGACTTAATTTTTACGGGTATAAAAATATTTTACAAACTATTATAAAAAATTTAAACATGGAGTTCATCCTTGGTACCAAAAAATATGTAAGAATGGCTTTTTAGAAATATAAGAAGTGAAAATATATTCAACCTTCTCAACAAAATATTGTATTTTCCTTTCATATAACTACTATTCTTTGCAGATTCCATTTTACTTTCATTGTCCCAGTCCCAGTGTAGTAAATGCAATATTGTTTTTAAAATGCAGTCATGTTTAGATCAGTAAAAGTTGGAAGGACTTGGCATGAGAGATTATCCCAGCATGGATATATTCCAAGCCTAACATTCCTAGCAGTATGCGTTAGTTTCTTGTCATCCTCTGGGTTCATAGCTGCAGTAATTATCGTTTTCTCATTATCACTGCTTGGTCAAAAACCACTGAAGTAGACGGCCATGAAGACTACAAAAGAGCTACTATTCGAAGGATAGAAATGACACCACTAATGAGGACAAAATTCATGATTTCCATTTAACTGCAATTTTTCTATAAAGAGAAATATTTATGTTCAAAATGTCTGTGTCTATTCATATCAGGAGATAGCCTTTTCCCCTTAGTTTCACATTTCTGAGCTAAACTTAGATGTCATCCTGTGTTTTGGTTTCTAAAGTATCTTTGCTTTGGTATACACTTTTCCCTGCTTCCTCCCTTGCTAACTCCATATCTTTTTTTTTTTTTAGTTGTGTTCTGTTTTATTTCTGTTTTTTTGGTTTGTTTGGTAATTCAAGCCAATTCTTTTTCTTTTCCTCATTCTGGATATTTATGGTATTTTCCCTCCTTGATACCTAGCATTTTTCAGATTCTATTATTAAATGTTTAAAAAAACACACTTCTGTAATGTCTGTATTACAATTTGTGCTAAAATTCTTCATTATAAAGAATCTCAAAGATGTGTGTGCAAGCCAAAACAATGATGCCATACTTTGAGAAATAATTCAAAATAAATATCAGCATTTTGTATTTATTTTCTGTCTTAAAAATTTATGAACAGCTTGAAAGCCACTCTGCCAGGAAAATTAAGATATATAAACTGTGTAATAATGACAAGATAGCAGTTTTATCTAAGGATAGCAGCTGGCTGTCCCATGACCCGGAGTCTTATTTTTTCTCAGTTTTGCAAATTCAGCGAAGCAATATCAGAAAAAAACAAGAAGATTAAATTTCAGAAGTCTGTTGATAACACACACACACACACACACACACACACACACACACACACACAGGAAATGTATTAGACAGCAACAATGTATTCAGCAGTAAATTTAATTAATATTTGATTTGGTAAAGACTAGTTATCTAAAACTGTATATTTAAATACTTGAGATTCTTATTTGTTTCCTTCTGCAAGGGACCACCAAGAATATACCATAGACTGACATCTTAATGCTGTTTGTAGGGAACAAATAAAATTGGAGTCTACTAAATGATTAAACAAATGGACCAAAGAAGCCTTTAACAATATCTCCCCATTGCTGCAGCCCTCAGATATCTACATCTGAGGAATTTTCAGGACATCTATAGAGGTAAAGAAGATACTAAATTTACCTTTCACCTGTTGCATTTTTTGTTTCTTTTTCACCTCAAGGCTTAACAAAGCCTTTGTACATGATAATGAACTACATTCCTTAGACATGTATGTGATCTGATTTAATTTTATCAGAATAAAAAATAGGCACTAGAAAAAAGGAAAGTAGATCCTTTGCAAGAGGAAAGGGGCCAGTAGATGGAGAGAGGGAGAAGGCAGAGAGACTAGGGGAAGGTGTTATGGATTGGAAACTGGTTTTCAGTTTAACACAATTAAATCACCACAGTGCTGCGTGTAGATGTTTCACCTGAGGAAAGTTGCCAGCATAAATAGAGATGTGGAGAAGGAAAAGGGAAGCGTTGAGGTGTTGAGGCATTGAGGCATTGTGGGTTCTCCTATGTGTTGCAGTTTAAGCCATTGGTTCTGCTGAAGAAGCTCTGGTCCTTATGTCAAGCATTGCTTCCTGGACCCGGAGGGGAAGACATGTGCTGCTTAATCTCCAGGATGAACTAGTCACGCTGGCTTCCTGGAATGTACTCGACTGTTCTTATCATTGGAGGAGCTGGGAACCTCTGTGTCACTGAGGATGCTGTGGTGCTTTTCAGGATAGCACTGGTGTTTTTTCGAGTGTGACTTCTTGGATCTAGCTTAGAACCCTCAACCTACCAGCACAGCTTCTTCATCCCACTGGCATAGACTTTCTGGCTTCCACCACTGACCTTTGGGCCTTCCCAGCAAAGATCCATAAAAGAGACTGGTGTGAGTCCTTCATGTAGGCTCTAGCCCTCCATTTAGACTCATGGGAGGCATTGTCATGAGCTCTGGGTCTTTATCTGGACTCATGTGGGACATTTCTGTTGGATTCAGGCCCTTAGCTAAGTATTCTACGTCTTTAGTGTTGTGGATGGATTTTCTGCATTTCTTTGTGTTAACACTGGGTAACCATCATAAAACAATATTACAAAGTCCATGTCTTGATTCTAATTGTTCTTTTCACAACCCCAGGCTACAACAGAAGGGGATGAAGAAAAGAATTCACATATGTTATGCACCAATGCCTCATAAGGAATACAATCATTATATACTGCAAATACTAATTAAAAATGAAGTGAAAAAATAAAAATAATCAAAACACACTCTAGGTAATTTCTTTTCCTTTGAGATATCAAAACTAGCTATACTGTACATTTCTTTGAAACTTAAAAGAATGCTTTCATTTATATCTGAGCCCTAGAAGTGAGGTTTGTAAATGATTACTAACCTGTGATAGATGAGAAATTAATGAATAAATGAATAGAGAAATCATGCTCAATTTCTTTTTCAAATAACAATTTTTGATACTTCTTTGTTTTCATCTAAACATTTACTTAATATATACTCTAGCCTTAAGAATGATTTACAGTTCATGATGCTGTTAAATTTCCCTGATGGCAATTATATGTATTATCTTTCTATATCTTACAAATGCAGAAAATTTGCACTAAACTAAGTATATTTGAGCTCTGTGCACTCTTTTTCTCTCTGGTATAATACCTATATTCAATCCCAAAGTGCAGTGGTCAATTTAGCATTTGGTTGTAGCTTTTTGACATAACACAATTACCACATAATGTAATAATTTAGATTTCTATCTCTCCACAATAAGCTGTGACTTTGCCAAGGATGGTAATCATGATTTACATATTTTCTGGAATCTATCTTTAACTAAAATCTACTACATTGTTTGGAACAGTTTATCCAGATAATAAATAATTGTTAAATCGTCTGAGTCAGTTGCCTTTTTGTCACCACATAAAACATAAGCATGGGTTACAGTTTTGCTGGAGCAATCTGACTCAAGTATATAGTTTCCACAGAATGCAAAACATCGGGTTAATCTGGATGAGAAAAAGCCACCAAGTTAGTATTGTGGATGTAACATTTTCCGGTTGTTCTCTACTTTTTTCTTCCCTCATAAAAGATGTTCTGACATTATAAAAATAGAAATAAATATTATTGTGTAAATTGGAAGTTAAATTAGTCTCCTTTTTCTTTCCTTCTTTAATCTCACTCAGCAAAATGACTTGCCTTATTCAGAAATGGATCTGCTATAAAAAAATATTACCAGCTTCACAATGATTCTGGAATCTCATAAATTGCAATAATTAGCATGACCTCCCTTCATAATTCAATTGGTTCCAAAGGAACAATTTCTTATAATAAATTCACCTCTATTATCTTAATAACACTAACCAGGCAAGACTATAGATGTCATTATGAGTTCACTGCTTTGTCCATATGCAGTCATTCTTTAAGTCAAAAAAAAGAGATACCAGAGGATCAGGCATAGATTGTTTCTTTTAGGAAAGAGTCCTTTTTTTCCTTTTCTTGCCTTTCAAACCTCAGTAACTGAACTATGATGTGCTATTTATAACGTATATTTATTTTTTCTCCCTATCTAAGTAATTGCTTTGCTAAAAGTCTATTGCTGTTATCCTCAAATACCTCTATTTATTTTTAATAGTTCCCTTTTCATCCTATTTCCAGAACACTTATAATAATAATAGTTTATTATTAAGCTATTATAAAATAACAGTATTTTTAATTCTATAAGAAGTTTAGGATCAGCAAGTAATTCTAAGAATGAACAGGAGGTTAGCTTATATTATCACCAACATTCCTTCTTGCTTTAAAATTTTAGAACCAAAAACCAATACATGTCCTAATGCTCTTATCATGAGACACGTATTACCCTTGCAGATCTCTTCCAGAAGGCCTTCATAGAAATCATAATGCTTTTGACCCCAGACCTCTGCCCATGTGCCTTCCACTGACTGACAGGCATCAGCACTGGATTTTATTAGTTTAAACTGTAGAGAATGACTCTGTTAAATTCAGTAGCTGAACAATTCAGTCAGTATGAGCCATTATGGAAGCACTTAGATGGCTGCTGGTGTAAATGGTCATAGAAGATCCATAGTACGGTAATAGCACAACCAGTAAACGGAAGCCCAGAAATGTCAAAATATCTAAGTTTCAGTTCACTCAAGTACCTTGAAAATATTCCAATGTTCTGTAGGGCTCATAAGGCACTTTCAGAATTTCTATATTTTCATTGCTGCACTACAATTGTTAAATTTGAGGTAATTTCAATATGTTAACATTCTGTGAAGGAAATTGCTGAATTATTGATTTTAAATGTATTTTTAAAATGTATCACAATACAAGACATAAGTACTCAATTTTTTAAGTTTAATTACTTAAAAAATCACATTTCCATGACTTATCTTTAACATATTTTAGACTACTTTCTCTTTAAACTCACATCCTGTAGAGTTTTAAAAACAAAGGGCCACGGATTTAGTTCTGTGGTATAAGCACCTGCCTGGCAAGCATGAAGCTGTGAGTTTGATACCTGGTATCAAAATAAAAATAAAAATTAAAAATTAAAATAATAGCTAATTCCAAACAAATGGTAAGATTTTATGAAAATTAAGACTTAACAGAATGCTTTAATTCCTTGTAGCTTCCACATCATCAACATAGCTGGAGAATAAGTTAATAATCTGAAAATAAATGAGTTATGTTTAATTTTAAAAAGAAAATATGTGTGACTATGGTTTTCTTCAAGAGTTTCTAATGAATTATTTGACTTATTTCTAATTTACTTGGCTTTGCCAGGATCTCTTAATTTCTTCTAGCTCTTCATTAGTTTTAGGTGTAGTTAAAGACACAGTATAAAGGTCATGTTTTTCTGTTTGGTTACAGATTAATAAGCCTTTTATAAAGAAAAGAATATGTATGTGGAAAATGAAGAAATGCCCCCAAACTGTAATCTTTTGGTGATTTCATAACATTACAGTCTTCAAAAGTAAAATTTATGGAACAGGAATGAAATATTTGAAGCTATTAAACTTACTGAGTTTCATGCATTAAAAGATAACAAGTGCTTAAAAAGCAAAAATAAGCCCAAACCAAGTACATATTGAAAAATACTGCTCATTGAAAAAGTTACACATGCAAAGATAAGGTCATTGAGAACAAATAGCATAAACTTATTAACTAAGTGCATGAAATAAAAGTGACCATTTTGATCTGTTTTTAAATTTCCCTAAGCATTTCTTTTTAAATTACACATTCAAAAGTATTTAATTTGTAATTTTAGATTACTTCACAGCACAGAAGAGCCATCTGAAAACAGAATGATAAGAATATTCAAGTGCATTCAAGAAGTGCATTGTTCTTTATTGAGCACATCAACTATGAATTAAAAGGAAAATTAAGAAGAAATGGCTATTGGTAAATTCTTGCCCTGTTAAGTGTTCTTTCCTTATCACCAATAATGTAAATAAATCTTGTAAGCTTATTTACACTTACAAAAAGAGAAAATAAAGAAGAGATAGCGGAAAAACAATTTCGAAGTTCAGGTTTGGCCTAGGGCCTTTAGATGCACATTGCTGCCCTCATTCTACAGATTCTCTGTAGCGTGCATTCTGCATCAGGTCTCACAAGGTCTTAGCAAAATCCAAGAAATGAAGTGCTGGCTGCAGTTCTAACTGCAAGTCACCACCTCATCCTGAGGATACAATACAGGCTATTTCTCAGTAATCACGATCTATGCAGTTTCTGCTCCTTGGTTACTTATCCAAATCCTCATCTTGTGTGTTGTGAATGCTTTCAGATGCATTTTTCTTAGGCTATTTTTCGGTCTTGTTAGATAGATCCCTGTCTGTCACTAAGCTTATGCATCAGCTGATCATAAATGAAATTTTTGCTTTGTTTCATTACTTCTTTTGTTCTGTGTTGAAGTATCATCCCCTCAGAGAGGTCTCTAAGTTAGCATTCTAATGATTTTGTTTATTATCTGCTTTACTATCTTTTAAAGGTTATTTACTATAAAATATTTATATCAATTATTATAATTATTTACTTACCATATTATATTTCCTTTTGGGCCAGGGATATAGCTCAACATCATTAGCAGTTGCCTGGCAAGCATAAGGTCTTGAATTTGATTTTCAGTAGCAAATAATAATAATAATAATAATAATAATAATAATATATTATGCTTCCATTTAAAGGTGAAACTCTATGAGAGCAAGTGCTTTATTCCCATGGTTTCACTGGTCTAATTTTAGCACTGAAACTGTCTAAAGTGAAAGAAAAAGCTATAAAATTCAAAGGAAAGAAAAAAAGGCAGCAAGAAAAGAAGGAAGAAAAGATGGGAGGAGAGGAGGAAGGTAGCAAAGGGAAGGAAGAAATATTGTTCCTGGAAGCATCCTCTCCTTCTAGCTTATTTGTACCATTGTTTCTTCCTGGATAATTCCCAGCCACATCCGAAGTTCAGAACATAAGTTTTCCGTGTGCAGTTCGGTTCACGGCACATCATTTCAGCACTGCTGCTGCTGGAAACAGCAGTTCCCCTATTCTATGGATAAGAAAAAACAAATTTTGAATTAGTGTTATAATTTATTTCTCCACTATTGCACCCACAAGACATATTGTAGAGAACATGAAAATCAAGAAAATGTCATTAATGTAAATACTTAGATGATACCTAGATGAAAGACAAACTGGGGAAATCGAAGCAGAAAAGACAGCTTGCATTGTGACTTAGCTAACTAGATGTGTGACCTTCTCTAACAGAAGGAAATGAAGAGAATCAGATTTAAGATAGAGAAAACTCACAAATACTAGCCTGTTTACATGAATTTTTGCTTTATTTTCAACACAGTCAACCTGTACTATTTAAAAAAGCATTTTATTGTCTTGACCCTGATGTATACTTACAAGAAACCGTTGACTTCTGTATGACTATTAAAGATACGGGCATGTATGAATTTATATAAGTCAGTCAGCTTGGTTACTTTTCTTTCATTGCTGAGACAAAATTCTCAACACCCAAAATTAAGGAAGGAAAGATTTATTCCGTTCACAGTCTGTGGGGATTTCAGTCTGTAATCATCTGGTTCCAAGGTAACCTGGCTCCCAGGCAAGGTGGCATGGCACAGGAACAATATTTCTTTTTTTTTTTTTTTATTTAGAGAAAAAAAAGCAAAACAAAAAAGAAAAGAATACAGCATCTAAAAAAATTATTGATAAGAAATCACTAGTTGATAAATGACATATGGTCATCTTAGAAATAGTTGTACAGGTCACAAAATTAAAGCATAAAAACTGGACAAAAATGAGAGTGAAAACCATTCTGTTCAATGGTCCAACAAAAACTTAGTAATATGGTTATCTATCTTACATACTTAAACATACATGCAGTGGCCCTGTATCAAGGCCAGCACACTGCTATATCTGCTGGTTTCAAACAGGAGCCTAAAGAGAAATCTTTCTGTGGTCTGTTGGCCATTTCAGAGCTTTGGAAATGTAATGGTCAATTCATCAGAAAGAAATAGCAGGTAAGTGTGGCAGACTTTCAGTGGCCCACAGGAGAGAGACCCTGGCGCCTGGGGACCTGCACCATGCGGTGAATCGGGTTGCTGGGAGAACAAAGAGCTCCTCCCCTCTCTGGAGGGCAGCTGTGAGCCTGCTAGCAAGTGGGCTGAGAATCAAACATCTCATGTTGTCCTGTCTCCAGTCCCGTGCCCCACCCCATTTAGCAAGTGGGAGCCAGTGAACTGGACATCTTGTGAAAAGATTGGCAATGGTATTTAGTATGAACTCTCAGTATGCAAAGATATGGACAACCATCTGGAAGAAAACAAGGGACAATATGACAGATAGTGAAGATCTCTGGTTGTCTAGCTTTGAAATTTATGCTTTCTTGTGTCCCACTCTGTTCTGTTTTGTTGTGTTTAATTTTACCCCCCTTCAAAATTTAAAAAAAAAAATACATGCAGTTATATCCTTTAGATCACTTTCCTTCCCTTTCTTTTTTACAATACCTATTACACATTTTGAATCTTATTATTCCTACAGTTTTTATTACTTTTTACAGTAGAGATACAATGTGATATTTACAAATATGATACTTATTTATTCACTTATGAGGATAGTCTCCAGTTGCCTCCATTTACCTATAAAGGCCTCAAGATCATCCTTTTTTATAGCTGAGTGATATTCCATTGTATAAAAATACCACACTTTTTTTCATCCACTCTGAGGTTAATGGGCATTTTGGTTGTTTCCAAGATTTAGCTATCACAAATTGTGCTGCTATAAACAAAGATGCACATATATGGCTGTGACAGGACCTTTTCAGTTTTTGGCACAGGGACAATACTTCAAGGAAGCAGAAGACAGCCAAAGTGACAAGAACAAAAAGGGGTGGGACAGCCAGCCTCTTCTCCTTTATATTGTAAGCAAGCTTCCATTCCCTCGGATGGTTGTAGCACTCATACCACCTCCAAGTACTCTCCTCTGGCACAGGCTCATGATGTTTCCAAAGTGAGGACCTCACTTCACAGGGAGCCCCCTGCTGAATCACTTAGTTAAACTTCTAAACTTCTTAAATTGACACAATGAACAACGTTCCAAGAGTAGTAAGGGTATGTCTTCTACAGCCCAGGACACAGAGCTGCTGAGTTACTTAGTTAAGCTTTTAGATTTCTCAAGCTGAAACAATGTATCAACCATAACAAGGATAGGCGGATGGTCCAGCAGCCCTAGAATTCCTCAAGGTTCTGCTACATAATGGGTGTAAAGACATACAAGTTTATCCGAGGACAGCATTTTTCAGAGAGATCAGCTCAAATGATGGCCTCAAGGAGAGAGAGTGAATGACATTACTCGTTGATGACAGGTAAAGATAAGGTCTGAAAGGGTCTATTGGATACTGTGACATAGAGGTACTGATATTCTCAGAGAGCCCTTTAAGGAAATGGTGAGGGGAGAATATTTAGGGTTAAAATTCAAGTGGCAGGGCCAAGGATATAGCTCAGCAGCACAGCACAGACTTGCCTGTCTGGCAAGTGCAAGGCCATGAATTTCATTCCTGGTACCAAAAAAAAAAAAAAAAAGTAGCAACTGAGAAAACCAAAGTGTCAAGCATTATGCAAATTGTGTGAAGGAGAAAAGATAAGTTTCAGAATCCAAATCACAAATAGATTTATTAGCTTTAAGTAAAAAGTATGATACCTCTTATGTTGTATGCTAAGAAGAGGTGGCTAAGTGCAGGTGTAGGTAGATTTTTCAGGCCTGTTATCTGGGCAAAGAGGGAATTACTGTCTATGAACCTTAGTTGTTACAGAAAAAGAACAATTTCTCCTTCTAACAGTAAAGAGTGTGATGTCTAGTAGTGGTTGATAGCAGAGTTCTAGTTCAGGAGAGAATGAAAATAAAGCTTTCACTACTCACAGAAAATTTGAAAGTAGTGGAAACAGATTTGCAGGTCTGCAAAGATTCTTGGAGTGGGTGCAGTACAGAGGCGAAAGTCCATTTTTTGAATTGAGATATATTCATCCATCTTCACTGCCAGAAATCTAATCCAAGCTTCCTTACCTTGTCAGAATTACAGCAACACAAGAGCTGGTCTCTCTGTTTACTCCTAATTTGATCTATCCAGTAAAATATATGCAAAACACAAATTTGAGATGTTGCCATTTTAAAAATGTTGGCAGTTTCATATTAAGGTCAAGACTAAAAATCTTTAATACAGACACTATGATCATAAAACATATTATCCAAACCAGGAAACTTCTGATTCTAACAGGGAATGGCATCAATAGTTACACTGGAATGGCTAATGTAAACCAGGACCTTCCTGGAAAAAAGGGGGCTAGCTATAAGCCTATATCCTTACAGGTTGCTTGTTTTAACATCCCCAGTCTTTTTCACATCACTTTATCCTAAAGTTTCTCCTATCTGAAGGATTTTTTGGGTTTTCTGAAATGCCAACACCCCTCTCACTATGAGCATTTTCCCTTGCTATTCCATTCATGTAAAACTTGTCTCTCCCTGCCATCCCTTGCTGTGGAAATACACTACAGCTGCAGGTTTTTGTTTGTTTGTTTGTTTTTTGTTTTTTGGTGCCAGGGATCGAACTCACAACCGAGCACTTGCAAGGCAGGCCCTTATGCTGCTGAGCTAAATCCTCAGCCCCAACAGCTGCAGGTTTAAAAACAAAACTTTATTATATATAATAGATGCACTGAAAGAAAAGTGCATCTGAGTACTTACCTGTCAGAGCTTGGACCAGCAAGCCATAATATCTAAACAGCTCATAATATCTAACCAGCACAAAGGTATTATTATTAATGTATAAGTATAACTCTCCAATATTTTCCTAGTAGCAGATGATTACATCCCATGATCAAGTACTGGGAGGTGGCGAGAAAAGTACTGTAATATGCAGTGGGGTTGGAGAAAAGAAAAGCTATGTTTGTAAGTTAGTAAATGTCAAAATGATTATCTAGCAGAATTCATTGTAACTGTTGGTAAAGAATGTCACATTTGGGCTGAGGATTTAGCTCAGTGGCACAAGTGCTTGACTGACAAGTGCAAGGTCATGAGTTCAATCCCCAGTACCAAAAAAAAAAAAAAAAAAAGAATGTCACATTCTCTTGCTACATAGTTAAGTAAATTGTAGTACAACTTATTCTTCATTCTTCCTTTTCTCCACAGTGTATCTTCCATCAAGTTATATCCATCTTAAATCTGATCATTTTCCTCCTGTTAGGGAGTGTGCAACACATCTAATTAACATGTTATCTTTTTTCTTTTTCTTTTTTTTATTTTAAATGGGTTAAAATTTAATACAACAAAACAGAACAAAATGGGACAAAAGAAAGCATAAATCTCAAAACTAGACAACAAGAGATCTTCACTATCTATCATATTGTCTCTTATTTTCTTCCAAATGGTTGTCCATATCTTTGTATCTGGAAAGTTCATACAAAACAACATAGCTAATCTTTCACAAGATGTCCAGTTCACTGGCTCCCACTTGCTAGGTGGGGGAGGGGAGGATGATGGGGACAGGGGACAAGATGACATGAGATGTTTGATTTTCAGCCCTTGTGCTGGCAGGCTCACAGCTGCTCACCAGAGAGGGGAGGAGTTTCTTGTTCTCAGGGCACCACAGTCACCACATGGTGCAGGTCCTGAGACATCAGGGTCTCTCTCCTGAAGGCCGCCAAAGCCTGCCACACTCACAGCCAGTATTTCTTTTTGATGAAGTGACCATTATATTTCCAAAGTTCTGAAGTGGCCAAAAGACCACAGAAAGAATTCTCTTTAGGCTCCTGTTTGAGACTAGCAGCTATAGCAATCTGCTGGCCTTGATTCAGGGCCAGACATAAGTCATCTTTTACGTTGCCAATTTCCCCTGATATTTGTCAGCTAAAATACTAAGATTTACAAAGTAGCTATACATGAGATTGAGGCATAAAATACTGATGATCTTTCAAAGGAATGCATCATTCTCTGAAACAGAAAAAAAAAAAGCAAGGATTTCTTTTTAAATTGAGATTATGTAACTTTTAGAATATCTGATATGAATTTCAATTAATTATGAACAGTCTGATTTTTTTATGCCACTCTCAGCCAGAGCTTACATATGAAATTTATTAAGGAAAATGACATTTGTTTTCTTCAACCATGAAGTTTTTTTTTATACTATAGAAAATTAGAACCATAACCAAAGTAAGTTGAGCACTTATTCTTCCTCTAGTCAGTACTGCTTTTATCAGAATTGAAGAGAAAATATTCTTGCCATCTTTCTTCTTTGAGAAAATAGTACCAATCATGCTTTTGTGGTTTTTGAAATGTGAATGCTGAGCTAAACATGTCTTTTTTCTAGTCAATAAAATAATATAGAAATGATGAGGTCTTGTTTCTAGTCAATAAAATAATATAGAAATGATCAGGTCTTGTTTCCAGTCAATAAAGTAATATAGAAATGATGAGGTAAAAGATTTTTTCTTTATGAACTCTGGACCAAATTTTTACAAATATGAGGTATGAATTGTTTCTTGAGTAGTCAAAAGTTAACTTTCATTTCCAAAATACACTTTGTTTTTGTAGTACTAGAGAAACAATGCAAGGCTTTCCCACTGATCTACACCCCCAGTCTTTTGAACGATTATTTATTTTCACACAGGCTCCCACTAAGTCACTAAATTATCCAGGTTAGGCCCAAAAGCTCTACCCTGATACCTCTACCTCCCAGAGTGCTGGGATTACAGGCATGTGCTACTAAATCTAGCTTAAAATTTATGCCTTGTTAAAAATTCCAATTTTTAATGTTTTCTCTTATTAGTACACATCTGTATTACATAAATTTTAATTTAATCTTAAGGAGTAGGTATGTATACATAACACATCCTAATTTTTACAATTTTATTTTA
>PVJX010043609.1:0-13603 GCA_004027295.1 Dolichotis patagonum
CTCTGCCATTGTTCCTGAAATGCTTGTATTCTTGTTCTCTCTCTCTCTAAAATGTCCTTCAGTATTTTTTATAGGGTTGGATTGGTGGTTACACATTCTCCAAGTTCCTCTTTGTCATGGAAGCATCTTGCTTCTCCATTAATTTATAGGAGAGTTTTGCAGGATACATCAATCTGAGCTGGAGGTTGTTCTCCTTCAGGGATTGAATTACTTCACTCCAAGCTCTTCTTGACCTGATGGTCTGTGTTGAGAAGTCTGCTGTGATTTTGATGGGTTTTCCTTTATAGGTGATCTGTTTCTTTTCTCTGATGGCTTTTAATATTCTGTTCTTGTATTGAATTTCTGGGATCTTGATTATTACGTGTCTAGGTGTAGCTCTGTTTTGGTTGTAGGTGGCTGGAGTTCTGTATGTTTCATATATCTGCATATCAGCAGATTTCTATGCTATGGAAATTTTCCTTAATGGTTTCTGTAAATAGCCTTTCCAGTTGCTCTGTTTTGTCTCCTGCTTCTTCATTCACATGCTTTATTCTTAAGTTATAGATCCTCTTGTCATCCTCTAGCCTTCCAATTGTTACTGCCTGCTCCCTTGTTATTTTTAAGAGATCTTCCCTTTCAGATCACACATTGCAAGCCTGTGTTCAATTTTTGATAGTTTATCTTTGGTTTCTTTCAAACAGTTTTGCCAGTTTTCTATGGAGTCTTTAGTTTCCTGATAATTCCTTTGAATTTGCTTCATGAATTCTAGGTTTTTCTTGTTTTCTTCATTAAATGTTTCTCCTCTTTTGTGTTCCTCCATTCTTCTGTCTGTATCTTCTTGAGAGGTGCCCAGCCTTTCTTTTATTAATCTACTTATCTCTTGTTTAATTTTAATTAATATTTCAGCTTTGATCCCGCTTAGGAGGTGTTGGAGATATCTCTTTATGTCTGCTAATGCTGTGTTTGATGTTGCATTTTTGCTGCCCTCAATCTCTTTTGTGTTTACCTCTCCTGGATCAATGTTCTCAGGGTTGGGGACAAGGGTTTTTTTCTTATTTCTCCCTCTTGTCATGTTTTTGGTTCCTTCCATACAAGTGTACAGTATAATTCTCAGCCCCTTTTCTTGTTGGTTAAGGCTCCTCTGTAGCATGCAGGCTAGGGACTTCTGCCCTCTTCCTGCCGCTATCAGAGAGTGAAGTTAAGGCAAGTGCAGTGTGTGCTGGCTCCTCTCCTCCAGGCCAGTCAACCGTTGCAGGCCTTCACTGCGTCAGTGTGCGGCTGTGCTCAGGGAATTAGTTTGTAGCAACCCACTGGGTCCCGGCCAGGGGCGTGGCCAATCCAAGCAGATTCCACCAATCTGCTCGGTGAGGGGAGCAACCAACTGAAGCCACTTCCTTATGGAATTAAGGCTGTCCTGCCCAAATCCAACATGCCTTCCAGGTGGTTTCCCCTTTCCTGTGGGAGGGTCTTATTTCCATCACTCACCGCATGTTGATGCCAGTTGCTGAGAACTGCTGGGCTCCCAGACCTCTGACTTCAGCACGGCTGCGGCGCAAATTCATGGTGCCTCTGGGTGGGTCACATGCAGGGTCAGGTTCGGGTGAGCTGCACGCAGGGATGTTCAGCTCCACACTCCGGCCGCTCAAGCCAGTCGCTTTGGCGCAGTTCGGTCATCAGGTCAGGTCAGGTCGCTCTCAGGCAGGAATTCAGGCAGCTTGAGGAGGGCGCTGTGCTTGCTGATCTTAGCTTCACTAATGGGAGCCCCGAGACCTCATATTTGAGTGTTTTTTTAAAATTTAGTTTCTTCCTGGGTTAAGGGAGTCCATCTCTCTCTGTTTGGGTGTCTCCAGGGTGTTAAATTCTGGCATTTAAGCTGTCTCTCTCAAAGAGGATCTCTCTCCTGCTGCCTACTGGTCCGCCATCTTTGGAAACTCTCTCTCTCAAGTGCTTTTTATGGCTTAAGTGCTAATTGCATTAAGGTACCTGATCATTTATCACCTTCCAAGCAAATTTTTCCTGATTCATAAGGAAAGTACAGATGACCAAAAAATAAAGAAATGGTCCCCTTTGCTGGACATTCTAGAAAAGCAAAGTAAAGCAATAGTGAGATTTCACCTTACCTCAGAAAGAATGGCCAACATTAAGAAATCAAATAATAACAAACACTAGTTAGACTGTAGGGAAAAAGGAACTTTTCTATCCTCTTTGTGGGAGTACAAACTAGTACAACCACTTTGCAAAATATCCTCAAAAAATAAAACTAGAAATTTTATTTGACTCAGCTACTCTACTTCTAGGTATTTTATGAAGAGTTAAAAACTTCCTATCACAGTTATATGTGCATGCCATCTTTATAGCAGCACAATTCATAATAATTAAATATTGAAAGCAACTTCTATGCCCATCAATTAATGAATCAATGAATCAATAAAGAAACATCATATTTTCATACAATGAAACATTACTCTTCCATAAAGAAGGATAAACGAGTTGTTTGTAAGGAAATGGATGTACATGGAGACAATGTTGTTAAGTGGAATAAGTCAGACACACAATCTTAAATATCATATGTTTTCTCATATATAAGGAAGCAAAATTATAAAGAGTAAAATAAGAGATAGACAATATAAAATAGGGAGATAAATCTTTCTCAAATGAGAAGAGGACAAAAGATGGAGGAAGAGTGGAGGGAAAGGGATGAAAAAGAAATTAAGATGCATTTCATACATTTACCATCTCTACTCAATGAGTATAAACATTATATACTACAAATGTATACCAGTAAAATAAGGTAAAACAAAATAAATAATATTATTTCATATACTCATAACTGTTTTATTTTCCTTCTTTGATCTTTTTATCATCCCTTAAACCATTAGAAATTATATACTCAAAGCCTTTTAATTTGATTTTACTTGTTATGTTTTTTGTTATACTATATTGTAAATCTAATAAAAACAGCTACTTTGTAACATCAGAATTATATTCTCATTATATGAAGAGTCTCAAATATACGAGATGTTCACTACATAATTGTTGAATGAAGACATTTTTAATTTGTAATAAAATTACCAATCTTAAGTGTCATATTCAAATTTGTTTTTGTTTTGGTGCTTTGAAGTGCTAGCGATTAAATCTGCAGTCTCAGAAATGCTATGCAACAATTTACCACTTTAAATCCCTGGCCCTGAAAAGTGTGTTTTTTGTGATATATATATTTTGATTATAATCAGAAAAATGTTAGAATTATGTGATTTAAAAGAACAGTTTTTAAGTAGTTTAAAATTTGTTTATAATAGTTTATTTACCTATGTAAACATTAAACTTTCTGTTTTTTGTTGATAACTACATTAAGAAATTCAAATAAGGCCGAAAAAAAGCACTAACAAAACATGTAATTTAGAAAACCATTACAAAAAAGTCCTGCAGGAAGCCTTCCCATTGTGTGACGGTGTGACAGAGGGTTCGCTGAGCTACAGTTTATGGTCACGTGACACTGAGACAGCCCCTAAACAGTACAGTAATTACAAAAGAATTAGCGTTCCCTCAGAAAAATGACATTTAACATTTTCATTGAAATAACATGTAACATTATCATTGTATACAACTTAATGGGTCTAGTGTCTCCTGAATTTTGAGAAAAATCAATAGATCTATGTCTTTTTCTCAGAATGCAATCTAAAACCTTTCGTATTTTTTTATTATTCTAAATTAAGAAAGGTTCAGTTATCATTATTTATTTCAGTTTCCATTACTTATATATTGGGTTTTCTCAGAATGCCTAAGTATTTGTTATCTTAAATGTGATTATACAGTGTGGAGAAAGAACTCCTTTTATTCACCACAGGTGCTTGCAGAATCTGCCCAAGTCTTTTAAAAACAGAATGTGCAAACAGGTAGATCTTGTATCTTTACTTGAACATTCAGATTACTGAGCTAATTATAACTTGATAAGCCCTAGACTATCAAAGCATAGAATCATAAATTTATATATATTATATATATAAATATATATATACAAACACACACACATACACACACACATCTTTTGTTAACATCTTTTGTTTATTTGCATTCTTGAAACTAACCTGTTATACTATTTTCAAGTAATCCTCATCTCATTTTCTCTAATCTGTTTCAGATTAAAACACTATTACCTGATTTAATTTGCATCTTATTTTCCAATTATTTCCATGCTACAATTACTCTGCTATTTTCTCTAGTTATATCACAAGCTTTTTACAAACTAGATTTGTACCTTATATTCCTTCTGTACCAGTAAAACCATGTACATTTAAATTGACATATATTTTGTTGCTATCAATGTATTTTGTAAAACATATTCATCTAAAGTCTAATTATGCTCATATTCAATGTATTAACTATTTGCCATTTTAAATAATCCCTTAAAATCTAATCTCTTCCATGCTTCTATTCTAATTTTACTACATGTTTGTATATTAATATTTTTGTTAAGTAAACTTAACAAACAATATTAAGTTAACTTAATATTTTTATTAACTTTACTTGTCCTTAAAGCTATTTTGTAGATCTTTATTTCTTCCTTCACCTTCAGATCCAAATAGCCTCCAAATGTTTGCAACTGTACCTCCATAATTTCTCATACAGTCACCTTTTGTTTCAATTCCAATATCCTATTTAATATTTTCATAGTGGTTCTAATTCCCCAGCCTCACATTTCTACCTATTCTATCATTCCTTCTTCAGTTGGATTTGTTTTTCTGAAACAGATTTTTGTCAAACACAGCACTGATAAATCTTATACTGGATCTCACTGTGAGTGGATTAATGGTTAAATTTCACATCCTGTATTTAAACCTGACTTATCTTTCAGACCTCCTCTATAATTATTATTCTACTTTTTTCCTTCTCAATAAGAATACTTGTTCTTCCCCAATAAATAATGTATCCCCTTGCTTTAATGCACTAATTATGTCAATCCATCTATATAAAGTGCATGATTTCCTTCCTTCCTTAGTGAACTGAAATATTATTTTTACTTTTAAGTTCAACTCCAATACATCCTCTCTGATTGCATCCTTCATTATGATAGTACTTTCACTCAATATGACACAATGCATTCTTTTTATAGTCATATTTTCTTTCAATGCTTTATTCTGTATAGTTTCATCTATTTCTCAATTTTTAAACCTCAAATACATCTTACTCAATTTATTATTTGCAAAGATAAATATGACAATGTCTTACATGTGATACCAACTCAATAAAAGGAAGTAACTGGATTAAGCAGTTAGTGACAAGTCAAAGGAAGAAGGAATGATGAGTTCGCATAAATATGTACATTACAATGGCACAGATGTGGAAAAGCAACCATATTTGTAACAAGTAGATCATAGATGTGAAGTCCAAATATAAGAAAAAATGACATTTTATTTACATAATGCTTTGTTGTTTTTTGTTTCCCTTCAAGCCTGGTTAACTCAACCTTTCTCATATTATTGTGAAATCCATCTCCCTTAGTCCTTATTTATTCTTCTGTTAAAAGTTAAGTTGTTTAAAATGATGTTTAAAATGATTACTCCTTATGTCTAAATATTTATCACCAATTTGGATATGTTTGTGAAAAGTCTTGCTCTGTGAATTATCTTTTCATATATATTCTAAAAAGGAGGCTACTTGGTTGTCTTTGTAGACCTTTACAAATTACCTAAACTGTTAAGAAATCAGTCTGTTGTTTGTTAAATTTTTGCTGTTGGGCAAGAGATGGGAAATTCCATCCATAATCCATGTAAGTGAACAAATATTGATTTTTTCTTCCTAAAAAGACATAGATGATAATGATTTAGTCTATATATTGAATTGGTGGCTGAAAATATCAACTGACAAAAAATTCACAATTTTAGTACAAGGTATAATTTTTGAAGTTTTTCAAACATTATTCTTGGTTTCAATCCCAGGTCCATTTAATTATACTGACTTGGCATCGCAATAAAGTTTGGGTACTAGAACTCATTTATATTTAATTATCAAAACATACTTAAGTTGTGTTCATGTTTGTAAAAGACTCTGGTTTAATTTTATGAAGTATGAGGAAAAAGAATACAAATGGAGTTTATTTTTCAATTTTCAATACTCCAAACTACTAGTTTTCACTTAAAGCCATAGACAACTTGCTAGAATTAAGGTGCTATATTATGGCCATAAACTGACCTTTAATTGATCCATGTTTTAATGAATGTTGTGGTGCTGACAACAAGATTCCAAGTACTAGCAGATAATTTGTACTAAGTGTTTTAATGATTGAAATATCTTTATAGGTTTGCAATAAGTACTAGAAAGTTAAAGCTGAATGTATGAGGAACAAAAACATATAGTTTGATAATTGATTAATATCTTAAAATTAAATTGTGACTGAATTGCAGCCAATATCTGAATTCAAGAAACAAAGTATTTTAAATCATACGCAACTGAATTTGCCAGGCAGAGTGGCGCACACCTGTAATCCCAGCACTTGAGAAATTGAGGCAAGAGAATCACTGTAAATTCAAGACAAGCTTGGGATACATAGTGAACTCTATGCCAGCCTGAACTACATAATGAGACCCTGTTTCAACAAAACAAAAACAAAAACAAACAAACAAACAAACAAAAAACCCCAAGTTCCTGTCTCAAAGAATTAATTGCTTGAAACTAGTTGAAATGACACCTGCCTGACCAATGCTCCAGACAGCACTTAAACAAAAGTGCTGTCCCAGTGACACTCTGGATACCCTGCCAAGTGGTTAAGGAAGAGGTGGAAGAGAAAGAAACAAGAAAGAAAGTCAGGCACTTTAAGGAACCTGTAATGGTTACGTTAGCTCAGTTAGCATAAAGAATCACTGGATATACTTTTCCACTGCAGCCAAAATTCCTACCTCGCTGAACACCATGCTCAACAGTGGGAGAGAGACAGCTCAGTTCCTCAGCTTTTAGTGTCACAGTAGAATTGAAAGCACACTCTCAAAACCTTGATTTAGGGGTTTTTTTTTTTTCTCCTCACAGAAACAAAAATGTAAAGAAAATGCAAACTCCTCTACAGAGACTCTGAAACCAAAACAAAACGTTAAGAATGCCCAAAGCTTTGTCTGGGCATTTTATTACCCCCAGTAATTTTATATTCACCAAAAGCTTCAGTCTTCTGAGTATATTTATGTAAATCACTTCATAGTGTAGGGGAAATCTAGTTCTGTTCACATCATTTAAACATTTAAATACGTGGTTCAAAGGGGGAAATGTGGTAAGGAAGTGCTACATGGTGTCGAGAGACAAGGAAAAATGTTAAATTTTATTTAAAAATAGAACAAACTTCAAAGATAAGAACAGTGTGTGCTTTCATTTCTTGTTTGATCATTTTATTTATGCCTATATCTTATAATCTGAAAAACTACTTTCAAGATAACTGTGCAAAATGTTAATCACTGTTAATCTACTATTTTGTTTTGAAATTCTGTATCATCACTTTTGTTCTTTTTCATTTTAAGACAAAAAAAATAATGACTATGCAGGTTAAAACTGAGTGAGAATAAATAACATAATATGGAAATGTGACAGAATGTATAATCTCAGATCTTTTACAATTCCTAAAATATGGGTTCAACAAGGAGATTTATTCATAAATATTGTACTGTTCTGAAATGTACTTGAGACTATTGTGTTTTCAAAGAACATGATGTGAAAGAGAAACACTTTGTAAGCAGAGTCGAAAAAACTCATCATCACAATAATAGGAAGTGTTAACTTTTTTCTGGATTGACTTTAATTTCTATCTCTCTCTCTCTGAACTTTTGTGAGATAGGAAAACATGTACATTTTTGCTTTTAGAGCATGTTTGCCAGATGGCATTCTTTGAACTGTAACTGCTCTAACTCAGCCAACCACAGTATTCATAGCTAAAGATTTTATTTATTTTGTTAATGACATGACAAAAGTAAAACAAGAAATGATGTAGGCAGTGGAGTGGAGAGGTGAGGGTCAACTCTGAGGATGCTGATGCTATTAGGAAGTAGACACACATTGTCCATCACTTCCTTCCTTCTAATTATTATTGGAAAATCCCTGGTGGCTGAGGTTTAATGTAGGGTTTTTTTTGTTTGTTTTAACTATGTACCATTATCCTTAATATAACAATGATCTAATCAGACACTTGATTTTTCTTCCCATTGTCTTTTTTTAAAACATGCTGTCTAACATGTTGCCCACCGTAGTTGTTATATAAAACTAGTTGTTGCATTGATCTAAACTTTAGTGTGCTCAGCTTAAATTGGGAGATGTTAAGCTACGTGTAAGCAGAGTCAGGCAGAGAGCCTTCTGCACACATTATTAGGCATTAAAAACACATAATGAATTGAGTTCTAAAATGATTCACTCACTGAAATTTGCATTCTAGTCATAAAAGAACTCATACCACAATCATAGGCTGATTACTAAAATACCTTGTCCATACTATCATGTCCATGTTGCATAAATACTAACTCACTCCTGATGTTTTCCCTTTTCTCTGACCTAGAGCAACATGAGAAAATCATGAGGAAAGGAAAGACAGTTCAGTTGAATGAAGATATTAAAAGAGACTTTCTTTAAATTTATTTTTAATGGTATTTCACACCGAATAGGACTTAGTTAGTTTCGTTGCTAGCTTCTCACCAAATCAAAGTAAAGAACCACAATCCTACGTTCCTGATATCCTTTCTTCTTCCTTCCTTCTACTTTCTTGCTTGCTTCCATTTCCTTTTTTTTTTTATACTTTTTCCTTCATCAAACATATACTGATGTATGCCAGGTAATACAATAGGTATTACCCAACATATGTCGGGAAAAAGACCTATTTTTAGTTCACATATTCCAAAAGTATTAAACTAGTACTATGTTAGGTTCTAAGTTAAACTTTGGAGACCAACTGACATACTCGTTTTCCTCATGCAGGGTGGTTTATAAAGCAAAATAGTAAGGTCTTACATTTCTGCAAAGTAAAGTTACTCAAAATGAATGACAAAGACTGAAACAATAGTCATGACTCTAAATGTGATGTATGTATCACTTGCTATATTCTAAGTCACAACTCTTATCCCTTTAAGAGAAAAGACATTATCACTAACCAAAAGCTCTACTGTTGGGATGAATTTCATGGGTGTACTTATGTATTAGGTATCCCAGAAGCTAAAACAATCAGTCTGCATGTTGCTATTCTAGAGTGAGTATTCTGTTGTGAACTTCATTGTCTATATTTGATTTCTTTTTCCTTAACATTTTTTATAAAAATTTAAAACTTTGAAAACAATGTATAGTGAGCAATCATTTAATTACCACCTAAATTCTACAAATATTTTATTGTCTTTTTACTTTAATTTGCAGAATGTCTTTTATTATAAAATTAAGTCTTGTTAGAGCACAGACAAGTACATCATCAAAAGCAATTGGGTAGCCATATTAGACCATTATTTAATCTAAAATAAAATGGGATCAGTAAGTTTTGTCCAGAAAAATAATGATAGTGGCTTTGCACAAAAGATGGCAATCAAGTTTTTATGTTCATTGGAATAAAATTATCTTGTCAGTAAAACCTGATAAACTATCTATCTTGGCATATAAATGGAGAAACAAAATTAATGTTTATTCCCACTTTAAGATTTCTTAAGTGCTTGGGGGCAATTTCATAAAACTGAAATTAAAACAAAGAGTAACAAAAATAAGTAAGCTTTTATTTTTAACCAACACACTATAATTCTTCCTAAAACCAATTATCTTCTTTATCAACAGAGCAACTATATTTAACATTATTTAAATCTTTATGAATTTGATTTATACTTATTCTCATGTTTTCAAGCATCAGTTCACTGTCACACAAAGAATTGTTTAAAAAATAGCAAACAGTTATGTGAAACAAAAATGACAGTGGCATGGGAATTCATATAGTTTCCTTCTAGATGTTGAAACATGAGGTCCTTATGCAACAGTTTAGGACATCAAATTTCTTATTGGTGTTTGCTTTTTTAAAAAATGAAAGATTGGATGTGTTTATGTTTGTGTGTATGTACATGGTGTGCTTTGTGTTTGTGTTTGTATGTGTACATGGGAGAGAGATGGACAGAAAGAGAGAAAAAGCAAAGTACAGAGGGAAAAAAAAAACAAAGTTGAATGGAACTCTTCATAAGAGTCCTATAGATCGTAATTTAATTTCCTATAGAGTTATATTGAAGTGATCAGGGGAATTTGAATTCTTCCAATACAAATTATAAAGCTGATTCTAGTTAGTAATTTTTTAATCCATTTGGATGTTAAATTGGGTAACTTATAAATAATATGAATTTACTTTTCATAATGCTAGAAGGCAGAATATCCAAGATCAAGATGTTGGAAGAATTGGTGTCTACTAATTGGTGGCCTCATGTTACTGTATATAGGACAGAATCATGTCACTGTGTCCTCACAGAATGGGAAGGAGGAGGGAATTCCCCTTGAGAATATTTTCAGGGCACTAATACCATTTATTAGAGTTCTACCTTCATGGTTTAATAGCCTCCCAAAGGTATTCACCTCATAACACTGTCACCATACAGAAGAGAATTTCACCCTAAAAATTTGGTGTGAATAAAAATACTCAGACCACAACAGTAGTGTTTTGTTGCTCCTATCTCAACTTCCTCAAAAGATAATTTACAAAGCCCAGCAAAGTTTTCTTCACAATCCTCTCATTTATTCATTAGTTTAGCTCAGAGGATTCCTTTTTAAAGGGTGATCTTAACCTGGTTCCCACTCTATCATCCATATCTTAATCACCCATACTGCCAGACTCCACAGATTGGGAATGAAATTCCAAAGCCTTATGGTTTTGACTCAACTTTATATTGCAATATAGGGTGCAGTTACCTTGTTGTCCTTCTTAACTCCCAATTACCACAATTTCTAAATCAAATGTCTGATATTCCTTTTCTTAGCAATATTATTCATATATTTTTCATATATATCCAGTATTTTTAAATCATTCATCTTATGAAGGTTGCTGGAGTTTTGGGAATATAAATAAATGAACAGAAATACAAATGTAAAATAGATTATCAAAACATGGAAACAATATTTTAACAGCTAGAGACCAAAATTCTATTTTAAAAGTATCACTAGAGTACTTCAGATATTATCTTTTCAGAAAATGAGAGGAAGGCTCAGCTGTCTGAAGAACATGAAAATTATCAGTTTCCTTTAACCATGGGTCCCCAGGGCCTGAATGATGCTATAATCTGAAAGTATTCTTAGATTCTGCATAGAACGACAATCCAAATGTCCAAAACTAGCATGGCACTTTCTATGTAGCTGACCCTCTTGTAAGTACTTTATATGTGTTTTGTATACTCTACACATTATTTTAAGAGCAGAGTATATTTATTTAGAGAAAGAAAGCTTCTGTCTGAGAGGGGTACAGAAGGGTCCTGAGTGGATCGTCAGAGACCCTGCATTGTCTAGGGATTTTATAAGCAAAACTACAAAGTGAGGTGGGTACAAGGTGGGGAAAAATGGAAACTAGCAAGATGAGCATAAGGTGGGACAGAACTGTAGTCAACCGATAGGATTACTAGTGTGATTGCTTTTGTAATTAAATCAGAATCATATGGGGATGCATGTACTTTACACTTAATGCTGAAAAGCTCTTTCTAATGGTAGATGTTGTAGTTCAGAAAACTGGAGAAAACTGAATGTCTTAGTTACTTTTTACTCATTGTTGAGACAAAATACCTGATGCCGAAAGTTGGGAAAGGAAAGGTTTATTTCTTACAGTTTTTGGAGGTTTCAGTCCATACTCAGTTGGCTCCAAGGCAGGGTGGCATGGCGGGGCCACAGTTCATGGCGGCTGCAAACAGCAAGGTGAAAAACAGCAAGAGAGAGACACACAGCTTCTTCCTGCCATTACATCACATCCTGGCTCCCACTCTAGCAGGGTGTAGCACTGACACCACCAATCCAAGCACTAGACAATGAACCAATCACAAATGCACAATGCAAATACATGAGGCCTGGGGGCCACAGACATAAACCATGACACTGAGTCACAGACAGGTTACATAATTTGCCTT
Source organism: Dolichotis patagonum (assembly GCA_004027295.1). Classification (NCBI taxonomy): domain Eukaryota; kingdom Metazoa; phylum Chordata; class Mammalia; order Rodentia; family Caviidae; genus Dolichotis; species Dolichotis patagonum. Next base: position 12,066 of record PVJX010043609.1, read on the forward strand.
GCTAAAAAATTGTAGGTCCCAGAATTTGAACCAAAGCTCTTTGCTTCAGACTCTTCAGCCTAAATTATTCTAAAAATAAATTAAAATTCCTGCTCCTGTGATTTCTCTAATAATGAAGTGCTAAGATCTCTGATCCATAACACTTAGGTCCTTCCATATTTTTCCTAGTTAACTAAAACTTTCCTTCCTTAACTCTGGTGTCAAGTTTTTTGTCTCAGCAATGAGAAAAGTAACTAAAACACTTAACCAAATTCTGAATTGATTATCTCTTCCTGGGAAAAAGAAAAAAATAATGACAAAAATATCCTCCAAGTTACACAAACCAGAATAATCAGAAAATTAGTGGTTAGCAAAATTAACTCATAAAAAATTGTATAATATTTTGTAATGTGGTTTTTAACATGTTTACAAAGAGGCCTAAGCACTCTTCAAAGGAACTGAAGAGTATAGCAGATTGCAATCCTAACTGCTTTTTCTTTCATTTCTTTTTACAAAAAATAAAGAAAGAGTTTTTGTTTGTTTGTTTTTTGTTTTTGATTTTTCTGTGCCGGGGATCAAACTCACAACCTTGCATTTGCCAAGCAGGCACTTATGCCACTGAGCTAAACCCCTGGAAAGAACAAATTTAATTTCCTGTGAATAACACGTTAACAATATTTTTGACCATTCATAGGTTTGTCAATTTGATTGGACTAAGAGCCCTATAGCAGATTAGTGAAGAACATTTCTCTGTGTAATTGTGGGGCAATTTCAGTGAAGACTAGCGGAGGGTAAATGGTCCACCTTGACTGTGGATAGTACCAGCCGGCAGCGTTGCACCCCAGATATAAGAAAAGGAAAAGAAGTAGGTAGTTGGGTTCACATTGAAGTGCTATATTCTGCTGGAGTGGGTGGGTTTTTTTGCAACAGACTGCAATTTTTTCGACCTTCCAAGGCAGACTCACACCACAGACAGTAGTTATCAAGGGAAATTTCAGGCCTTTTTTCTTCTACTTGTGCTATGTCCCTGGTCTCTCTTGTTCTGCAACTTCCAGCTACCTCTTTCTCTCTTTCTTTCTTTCTTTCTTTCTTTCTTTCTTTCTTTCTTTCTTTCTTTCTTTCTTTCTTCTTTCTTTCTTTCTTTCTTTCTTTCTCTCTCTCTTTCTTCTTTCTTTCTTTCTTTCTTTCTTTCTTTCTTTCTTTCTTTCTCTTTTTCTTTCTTTTCCTTTCCTTTGCTTCCTGTTCTCTCTCTCTCTCTCTGCCTCTCTCTCTCTGCCTCTCTCTCTCTCTCTGCCTCTCTCTCTCTCTCTCTCTTTCCACAGTTTTAAATTAAGGCTTTTACACTGACTTATATCCCTTTACTTACCAATTTTTAACATTTTGAGACAGGGTCTCACGCAATCATTGTTACCCATGTGGTATTCAAAGTCATAATCTTCCTTTCTCAGCTTATTAAACTGGTAATCAGAGGCAGGAACCACCACACTTGGCCCAGCTTCTGGTTCTGAGCAGCTGGTGGATTTTCTGTTTTTCTGTTTCTCTGGCACACAGAAGACCAA
>PVJX010043610.1:0-13602 GCA_004027295.1 Dolichotis patagonum
GATCGAATTCATGACCTCGCACTTGCCAGGCAGGCGCTTAAGCCACTGAACTAAATCCCCGGCCAACAAGCAGATTTTTAGCTGTTCTCAAGTTCTGTGCCATGGTTATCAATTAAAATCTTAAAGATCTTGTTTAAAATACTTTAATGATTGTTGGCTTTTTGTTCATCCCAGAGGTCAGTGTGACTTGTTTAGTTTTTGTCATTCATATCCAGTATTATATTACATTCCTTTATTCGTCACAGAAGTGCATAGAATTGTGTTTGTCATCTTGAACTTTGAATTAAATGAGACTGTAGAAATCTTATACACCCTCAAGTTAACCTTAATGGTTTATTATATAGTAATATAGCAAGAATTTGGCTTAATTCATGGGTTGTATAAGATGATAAAAGTTGAATCAGAAACTGCTGTGATACCCAGCTCATTACCTTTCCATAAATCAATCTTCATTCCATAGGTCAGTCTAATACTTTTACTGTACTCCAGATGGAATGTGTAATTATTCTAAAGTCACCATTTTGTTGCTGTCAGCTGAGCTGAAAATTTTTGCTCACTTAAAAAGGAGATATTTCAGTCAGGAAAGGCTAAGTTGTGCTGTAGTAACAATGACCTTCAAAACTTAAAGGCTTACAAAAACCAAGTTTTATATGCATTCGTACCACATATGATCAGGAGTTAACTGTAGATCTGCTCCAAAATACTGTCATGCAGAAATCCCAGTTGGTGAAACAACTGCTTTGTGGAACTCATGGCAGAAAAAAAAAAGGGGGGGGGCATGATATGCTACAAGCTTCAATGCTTCTGCTTGCTACTTACATTTGGCTGACTAAAGGCAGGTCACATAGTCAGTTTGTATTCAGTAGTACAGGAATGTGTAATCCTTTTTCCAGAGAGAGGCACCAAATACAGGAAACAATAAATAATTATGGCTTACTACTGTGAGTACCCTAAGAGGCTTGGAGCAGTCATAAAATAAGACTGTATCCATGAATGGATAACCATCTAGGTGGGTCACCCTGAAATCACAGCAGACTTCCTCTAAACGAGGCTCCTAAGGGTTCCGTCACGGCCCAAGTACTGTAGTCTCCTTCCTGTGTATTTTTTAAAATCTCATTTCTTCTGAAAATAAACATTCCAGACTCTGAGTGGAAGAACTCAGAGATATTCCTGTAAAAGGTGGTCATTTTTCCATTGAAGGGTAAAGGAACTAAATTAAATTATCCTTAAGGTTAATTTCCAGTTCTAAACATTTCTAACTTGGATTTTTTGCCTGATTATTGGGTTCAGTAGTTGTCTACTGCTAAATAAGGAGGAAACAAATTCACAGTTTACTTTCTTTGCAGGATTTACTGACTCAGGCAGCTGAACATTTTACTTTGAGTTCTTTGGCAACCTGCAAAAGGATCAGGCAAGGAAGCCGCTGTAGAATTTTATCCCTGTCTCTAAGTCAGCAGGCATTCATTCAACATAACCCAGGGAGCATGCTGACGGAATCACTGAAGTCACTGCAGAATCTCATAGGCTTAGGCTTGTTTCAATCTAAAGACAAAAAACACAGGAAATAACAAAAGAAAAAATTGAACATTTTATTCATTGGTTTACAGAGAACCAAGAATTGTCACTGTTGGATAGCGGTAAGTTTCTTTAGGATTAAAGAGTAAGCTGAATACTGTAGTGTTCTTTCAGTTTATCTTTTCCAAACACACTAGCAAAGTTTTTCTATTGCTACATACTGGTATTGGATATATGTTCATAATATTACTTGTGAGTAATATATAAGCTGTGATTCATCACTACCTCCTTTAAACTAGGGTACAGTAGGCATTTTCTTACCCAACCATTGGCTAGAAATCTAGCAACCCCTAAGAAATTCTTCTGATTTGGTCAAAACTTGTACCAAGGTGGCTGCACCAAGGACTGAATATGTGACAAAGAGAAGCACACTTGAATCTACTATCTCTTCTATCTAAAGCCTTCCCTGTTTTTTAGTCTCTGGGATGGGGTGTTATGGTTTAGATCTCGAATGTCTCCCCACAAGTCTCAAGTGCTCAGAAGTATGGGAGTTTTTTGTTTGTTTTGTTTTGTTTTGTTTGGAAAGTGGGTGGGTCACAGAGAGTGAGCTATATTCACCAGTACATTAATCCACTGATGAGTTCATAGCTGAATGTATTGTTAGAAGGTGAGGCCTGGTGGTATGATCTGAAAGAGTGTATTCTCCCTGGCTCCTCCCCACTGTGCCTGCTAGCTGCCATGTAGTAAATAGTTTTCTTTAAGCATTCTGTTTACGCATGTTACCATGGCATTTCTGCTTGGAGCCAGCCAACCATGGAGTCAGCCTAGTGAAACTGTTAACCAAAATTAACCCCTATTTTATTTTATTTTATTTTATTTATTTTGGTACCGGGAATTGAACTCAGGACCTTGTGCTTACCAGACAGGTACTGTGCCACTGAGCTATATCCCTGCCCTTAACCTCTACTTTAAGTTGTGGGTGTCAGGTATTTGTACAGTGACGATAAAGTGACTAATACTAATACATTGGTACTGCAAGTGGATCCATTTCTGTGACTATAGGTGGCCATGTGGGTCAGAAGTATTGGAACTGGTTTGCAGTAGGAGCGTGGAGATGTTGGTTATAGAAGCCCTCAAACAGTGATGGTAAACCTTTCAGAGCTTTTAGTAATACAGACAGCCCACTGTGACTCGTATATAGTAGATTCACCACTACTACCCTAGAATGTTAAGAGCAGTACTTGAGGGACAGTACCAGTCAGAGCTCAGAAGACCAGAATGCTAAGAGGAATATAGCCTACAGTAAAAGCCAGGCTTAGGAGGTTTCAGTTGGGAACAGGGACTCCTTTGGGAGTTGGACTAGAGACCATGTGAATTACACTAGCAAAAAGTTTGCCTAAATTTTACCAATGTCTTAAGACTTTAAGGGAGACTGATATTAAGGGTGACAGACTAATCTGGTGGATGAAATTTCACAGCAGCACAATGTTCAGGCTGTGGCATGGATACTGCTGGCTATTTTCAGTTGGATTTACATAGAGATTCAAGAGCAAACAGCAGAGCCGAATGATTAGAAGTTTGTAGTTTCACCAGAAAGGAAGTGCCTGCAAAGTTGGGCCAAAGGACAGTGTGGTGCTTGAAATGATGAACATAAAGAAGCCAAGTAATTTGTGCATGGACAAAAAGATGCCTTGGGCTGGGGCTTTAGCTCAGCAGCATAAGCACCTGCCCTGCAAGTGTGAGTTCTATCCCTGGTACAAAAAAAAAGCTTTGGGCATCTCAGAAATCAAGATCCCATCTATCATAGGCTCAAGGATGCAAAACTGTTAAGATTTCATTTGAAAAAAGTCCCTGGGTCATAGTGCCAAGCCATCCAGGTACACAGAGGTCTCTGAAGTTATGATCCAAGGGGGCTTGGCTATTGCTCCCACTGGAGGCAGACCTCAGCATTATCCGTGTAAGCCAGTTTTTCAGGAATGCATAGTGCAAGAGTTGTGATATCACAGAGGCTTCAGATGAAGGTCTGGGAAGCTAGGCAGTGTGCCTGTGAGACAGCAGTTCGTGAAGGTGTAGTGGAGACCCTAGAGAGTTGGAGGTGCCAGAAATGTGAAGCATGTGCTGAAGAAAGCTACAGTGAGCAGAGCCGAGTGGGTTGCCAGTTGTCAAGATCATCAGACAGTGTTTCCCCAGCTCTGTGGAGCTCAGATCTCACCACCCTGTCCCCTGAATGCCAGACTGCTGGGTTTCAGTCTAGCTTTAGTTTTGTTTTATCCTTTTTGGAATGGGAATGTTTTAACTTTACTTTGATTGTACCACTGTATGTTAGGAGTGTTTAACTTTCTTTTTAATTCTTTGGGAGCCCACAGCTAGGAATTTTCCTTGAGTCTCAGGAAACTCCAGACTTGGAACTTTGGTGACTCTTAGAGGCAGACTAAATACATTTTATGTAATGAGACAGATCTAAGCATTTTGGGGACCAGGGGTAGAATGTTATGGTTTAAATCTAGAATGTCCACCAGCAGTCTCATGTGCTCAGAGGTGAGGTTTTTTTTGGAAAGGGACTGGATCATGAGGGCCCTATGCTCACCAGTGGATTAATCCATTGACAAGTCCATAGCTGAGTATGCTTAGGAGACAGGGCCTGGCCAGGGGAGGGGTATGTCCCTTATCCTCAGCTCCCCCACTCTCCACTGCTTGCTAGCTGCCATGCAGTTAGCCATTTTCCTCAACCACAGCGTTTCTGCCCTGAAGCCAGCTGACCATAAACTAAACCCATTGAAACTGTAAACCAAAATAAACCTCTCCTTTAGGTTGGAGGTTTTGTGTATTTTGTTTTAGTGATAGAAAAGTGACCAATACAGGGAGAAAGAGTAAAGAATCCTGGAAATGCTGATAATATAACAACAATAATAATGATGTCCTGGCTTTTTTGTTTAAATTGCCATCTTAAATCCTAATGTGAAGCCCTTGTAGTAATGTATACGTTGCAGTTTTATCACAGAATAATCCTTGGGATGTTTCTACGTGAATGTTAATAATAATCTCACATCCCTAGTTTGGAAATCAAGGCTAGAAACAATACCCTGTACTAGTTAGTTCTCAGTCACCGAAACACATACCTAAGATAAATCACCTTGAAAAGAGGAAAAGCTTATTCTGACTTATTGTTGCAGAAGTTTCAGTCTAGACCCTGTTGCTTTGGACCCATGGTAGCACAGTACATCATGATATGTGCACTTGTTTACCTCAAAGGGTCTAGAAAGCAAGAGGAGAGGGCTAGGGTCCCATATGGCCTTCAGGGCATACCCCAGTGACCTAACTTCCTCCATTAAGCCCCACCTCTCAAAAGGTTCTACCACCCTGTAGTAGCACCACAGGCTGGGTACAGTCTTTAGCGCCTTTGGAGGATCCTGAAGAACCACACTACAGCCAGCCTCCAACAGAAAGTATTTGGCTACTTGGTACAGACACTTCTCTAACAAATTTATCCAGCCACGCACAGAAATTTTTCTATCCCTTTCTCCCTCCCTTTTGTCTCTCTTGACTGCCACCAAAACTGTTTGTTGTTAGTCTGGGCCTCATACCAGCCCTCATGTATCTGTATCCTCCTTCTAGCCTGCTGAGTGAGTAGACAGATCTGGACTTGCTTCTTTTCCTGAGACCTCCATCCTGAGCAGCTGAGTCATCCCTTTTGCAAGACTGTTTGCTTTATTATTCTCCCTACTCTTAACATGATTTCCAAAAGCCCTTTTTCTTCTACTTCTTCTGGGACCTTACTCCTGCCCCACCATTCACCCTTTACCCAATTTCACATTCTCTTTGGATAGGTGGTAGAAGCTTTAGAAATTTATACACATGCTGATTACCAAAGGTTAAGGAACCCCACAATAAAATGTAGATAAGAAAAGCTTTTGGTAGTCAGCCCATCAAGTGGCCTCTATGAATCACTAGGTATAGAAACAAAATGGCTTGTGTGAAAGGTTGAACTAGGCTGAAATTCTTGAGTTCCGCTGTTTGAAGTCCTAAGGAGTAGAGCAGAGAGATAAGGAAGAGTCTGTCTGCTGGAGGGAAGAGAAGTTGAGTTTTCCCTGTTGTGTAAAGCCTACTGCAATTCTTTCCAGTATAATTTGCAGAGCACCTCTGACTCATTAAGTAGATAAAGTCAAGGGAAAGAAGTGATACCTACAAGTACCGATTTTGAGGTCTGATCCCACCTGCCCTTTTCTTTCTAGGTACTTGGAAGTTCTGGTAAAACATACACTTGTTTAGCTTCTTGTCATTACTGCTCATGTCCTGCATTTGCCTTCTCAGTGCTACGGAAGAGTGACAGCCTACTGGTAAGGATGGGGACGGCTCTTGCCACAACAGATTAGGAAAGAAACTGTTAGTCTTTATCTCATGGTTTAAGGGTTGCACACAATGGTCATTTTACTGCAAATTGAAACAGTAGTTTATTGTCCTTGTCTTCAGTCATCTTTTCTGGGTTTAGCTTCCCAAAATGCAGTGTGATTTTTGGAACATCAGTTTCCTGCTTTCTTATTTAAAAGACCATGGATGAAGCTTTGAGGATATCAGCAGGGTATTCTGGAGATTGGTGCTTGGCAATTAGGTGACCTGATAAAAATATGAACTAAGTCAGATGTTGGCAACTTTACATATCTCCAACGCTAGCCATGAGGTGTGTCTACCCACAACCCACAGGACAGCCTGACACTATACTCAACCTCTGTATGAGGCAGGACTGCCTTTGCCGGTCCCTCTCAGCCTTTGCCAATTTCATCACAGTCCTGAGTATCAAGCAAGAACATAGTCATACATTCTTTACTCAAATGGGAAAGATACTGCCCTCCTCAGAGCAGGTCATTACATCTTAAGCTTTGCAAAAGAAGAAAGTAATGGAGTCTACCCTATTCATCTTATTTTACACTGTTAACTTCTTACACATGGGAACTTACATTGGGAACTAAGCTCCAGGTTGGGTGTCCCATTAATGGGAGGCCATATTCATAGCTGATGTCCCCTAAGTATATTTCACCTATAAAATGATAGAACTGACCCGGGACCCCTTCAAGATTTAAAGCCGTGTTCTGCACTGTAAAGTCCAACAAAGCCATCTCCCCATAGTGGGGTACAGGCCAATAGATGTGAAAGTTCTGCCACCGTTCCTCCCCTTCCTGCTCACAGGCTCTGAGCATACTGTCACAATGGGATCATTGTTACAGGGTGGCCCTCCACTTTCATGAGAATCTGACAGGCACTGAGCAGAGCAGCCCCTTGGGAATGCTAGCCATTGCCGTGATAGTTCTCTGAGGGCACGAAGGAGCTGACTGAAATCACGGCCCGCTCACTTACAGTGGTAGTGAGGGGACCTGGTTATACTGAGGTTGGCCCTGCCTGTCCCTAACAGGTTCGTATGTTTTCTATTCCAGTGCAAGCACCTCTTGGCAGTTTATCTTAGTCAGGTTATGGGAACCTGTCAGCAGCTAAGTGTTTCTGACAAGCAGCTGACTGACATACTGATGGAGAAGAAATACGCATAAACGTTACCAATGGTGCACCATTACGTTTCAAAACAGAAATCTCATCAAGAAATACATGTAACAGGTCATGGTTTACAAGGAAGAAAGACGAAATGGATCTTCCAGATACTTCTTACTACTGTCCATTTTTCCTTCTGGACTGCTGGAAGGGCCTGGGGTGGCAGCTGTGGACTGTGGAGGCCATGTGAACCTGGACCAGTCTTCTGGGTGAAAAATGTCCCAGTGGAATCAGGTGTGGTGGAGTCAAATAAAACCTAACTCATGTTGTATATACAACTAGATTCTTATGTAACTGAATTATTAATTTTTAAAAGGTTAGGACAAGTGACCAAACTGAACAAGCATAAGTTTAGATGAATAGATGATGAGTTTTTTCCTTGGGTGCATAAAATTTTTCAGCAGCAATAAGATTTTAGGGCAGAGATATGACTGAACAGCTCCAAGGATTAAGACACAGCAGTTCTGATTGCAGTAAGCTTCAGATACTCTGATGCTGGTGCCACATCAACTTAAGAAGGCTGCATAGGTAGAGGGGTACTGTCTATAGCAAGGGAAAAGCTCATTTGCACTGCATGCATTTCTCAGCTTTTTAACAGTAAAAACGAAGAAACAAACTAAAACTCATGCCCTAGAACAAAGCTACAGATATCCAGACTTTGAGTCTAAAGAAGAGACAAAATAGATTTTTAAAGGGGGCAGTAAGAGACTCCCACCCTAAGCAAAAGCAAAGGAGCAACAATAAGGTGAAGATGGAAATGAGACAAAGCTGTGCACAGCCAGAAGAGAACCCGAGAGGACGGGAATCCCGTCTCCAGAGGGATGAATACACCTGCAGTGTCCTTGAAGGCACTGAAGCAGTGGACAGGTGAAATACCTGCTGAGCCCCATCCCTGTTCTCTCAAACGAGATGCTAAACAAACGCTGGGTGAACAGCTCAAGCTGCGCTTGTTACCGTGTTCTGTGGTTGGCAGAGCCCTGTATTATGTTGAGGCGAAAACCAAAACCTGTCAAGATGCTTGTGCTACTTGAGAAAGCTGGAATGATACAACCACCTTTAAGCAACTTTCAGGTTAACATGTATTGTCTGGACAGTGCATGTAGTTGTGTATGACATGCCAGTGCAGCCCCTTAACTTTTTTTTTAAAAAAGCTTTATTTCATAGAATATACAGTTTTATAATTTTGCTTAGTAGAATTTTCAGACTTTGGATTCCAACAACTTCATCAAAGTTAAACTTGGGGGAGAAGCACAATTCAGTACCTAGCTTTAGAAGGGAGAATTTCCTTAGGAGGGATCCCATTTTTCCAATTTCTTCCTCTACAGTAGTGTTTTGTGTATGGAAAAGAACAGAGCTTACAATTGTTACTTGATGATACTTCTACTTAGGAACTTAGGAGAATATTATTCCTTAAATTAATAGGGCAGTTTCTTGTTTGAAAAATCAAACTTTTAGTGTTCATGATTACCCTCCTGAGAACAAGTATAGATTAATACAGTCTTTTATTTTTCCACTGCCTCTATGTTAAAAATATTTGCAATATAATAGTTCACAGTATTTCACAGTAAACAGTTTGTCATTTTTGACTATGAACGAGGCAGACTCTTGTGAAGTTTTAGAATCCATTCAAGTTGTCAGCATCACCCACACACTAAAAGCAGGCAAACAGGACCATAAATATATTTGTCAATCCTTGGAGCCTACTGATAGCATGTACATATCAACTAGATACATGGTAACTTTAGGCAAGTACTCGAGGCAGCCATGTGCTTGTGAGCTGTGCCTGCTTTTCACAGTAAGAATCAGCCAGTTGTATCCTGTCCCATTGTTTATTTTGTATCTGTGCCTTTTCTCCAAGAGGCCAGAGCCTAGGTCATAATCCCACGTTGAAAGCGGGCTGTACTCCAGCCTGCCCACTGTCACTCTTGATATCTGTCTGGCAGAGAACATACCTGGAGATGATCTTGTGAAAAGTATAGCGGAAGTCTCGGTTCCGGTAAGCATACACAATGGGATTGACCACTGAATTGGCATGTGACAGGAGAATGGCTATGTTCATGGCCCATTTGGGCTTCTCCTTAGCTAGCGCTGGCTGGAAAAGAGTGACACAGTTGATAGCATGCACTGGAAGCCAGCACAGAGCAAAAATCCCCATGATCATAGCCAGTGACTTGGCCGCGTGGATCTCCCGCTGGAGGACGGTCCTGGAGTGGTGCATCAGCTCAGTACGCTGAAGCTGCCTGCAGGCCACTGTGAAGATCTTGATGTAGATCGCCAGCATGATGAGCAGCGGGGGCAGGACACAGCCGAAGAAATTGAAATACACCATGTAGCTCATGGGGACCACATTCTCAAAGAGACATTTCACAGGGCAGCAGCTTTCATTTGTGGCTCTGTCCCAGGGCTCTGTGCAGTTGTTGGTGGCACTGTCTTTACTGTTCCACCCCAGGAATGGGGTCAACCCAATGCCAAAGGCAAGGACCCACAGGACAGCAATGACCCTTCTTGCTCGGCTCCCAGTGACCAAACTTTTATACCTGTTCAAAAGAGTATCATTTGTTATGGTCAGTTTACAGTACTCTGCAATCGAAGCCCAAAAGCCCACTGGTACCTTTGTTCTGCGCTAACGTCCTCCAAGGTTCGCCCTCCGGGGCACTGCAGCATTACCCCCAACTAGAGACACACAGGGCGAGCAACTTGGCTCTAACAAGCTCGGTAAAATTTTCATTCATATAACGTATTTCTTTTTAATGACAAAGGTAAGCAACACGAGGTTAGGTGTCTTACAGGTTGTCATTATCTCCACTTGAGTCCTTTGAGTCTAGGTCTTCTGTGAGGTGCTATTCTAGCCAGTGGACAGAACCGAACCAAAGATCCCTGCTAAATGCTAAGGGACCTACATTCTGATGAGGGAAATACAATTAGCAAACATAAATGCAATGGAGATGCATGTGGTATGAAAAAGAAAAAGTAAAGGAAGATCAGGACTGGCAGAATCATAAAGAAATTGGTCAAGGGAAGCGTCACTGAACACAGGCCTGATGGAATGCGCTGTAAACCTCCGGGAGCCAGGCCGCACACTTCTGCGGTTCTGGGCAAGAGTTCCTCTCTTTTTTCACTACGAAGTTTGCCTTCCAGTATGGGCAGAATCATTTCTGACTCTCTCTACAAACTGTTGGGTGACAAAAGTTCTGGCAATGCCTCTGCTAATAGCATACTTAATAAACTTGGGAAATAAATACTAATAAGTGGCCCATAATATGTATTATAATTTATAAATCAGTATATTCAGTGTAAATGAAATAAATTGTTTCAGTAACTTCTAGTAGAAAAACTAGAAAATACCCTGATTCATAGTACTTTTAAGTTCTCTGTGGAAAGTATCCATTTTCCTTGGCCTGTAGCATAAAGCTTGAAATTGTACGCTTGGCCTGCAGAGGCCTCCAGATCCTAGTGGCACCTACACAGTATCTGTCTTTCCTAACCAGTGACTCCCTTCTAGGTCATGCTGCCCTTACCTCAACCTCAGCCAAAACAACTGTTCCTTTTACAAGGGTCACCTCCTAGAGCACATACTTTCAAACACACACTTGTCTTAAAGCCTCACCCTAACTGGAATGCCAACCTCCTGAGAACTGGGGCCATGTCCCTTTGTATCGGTATCCCCAAGATCTAGCACAGTGCCTGGAACGTAATGGGTTCTTGATAATATGGTCACTACTGACACAATTCTCACTTGTTATTTGACTTATCAAACAGCTCTAAAGCAAGACTTTCTGTACTGGGAGTACTTGATGCTGTGATCCCAACATGCACAAGAGCCGGTACAGTTTGCTGATGTCTTGCCTCACAATTTACAGTGATCTCTAGTCTTTTCTGCTCCCTGTGAGGGTGTCTCTAAATAATAGGAAACTCAATTGGGGGCCTCGTGGTCTCAGCTGCTCACTGAATTTTTTTTTTGGCTAATGAATCAGTCTATTTCCAAACATATTTTGCTTCCCTCCTTATTTGGGAATGTAAAGTCTTTCTTTAAAAAAAAAAAATGTTTTTCCTTACCACTGCCTCACCAGAGAAGTGAGTAACACAATTAGTTCCTGGAGAATAACAAGGAAGCCTCCGAAAGGCCAAGCACTTAGAATCTAGGTCCAGGAGGCAGGCCATTGCCCAGCCCTGCCCTTCACAGAATTCCTCTGAGTTGAGTACAGCTGATTACAGGTCAGCCCTAGTGGGTGGATTCTATTTGGGGTAAGTAAATCATGGCATTTCCATTCTCTTGATGGTGATTGGTTTGGGCAGATTGTGAGATGGTTTTGATCAACAAACAAGACATGAGAGCAAGACTGTTAGGGAGCCCCAAGGAAAGACTGTATTTCCTGATCAAAGGAAAGAAACCCACGCAGAGAGCTTTGTCCTTGTGCCCATCCCATTCTGCTCCGGATGCTCTTGTGGGAGGCTGTGATGCCCAAAACTGTAGTGGCCACCTTGGGACCATGATAGAGAAGCCTGAAAGTACAGCCAGTGGCAAAGCAGAAGGAAAAAGGGCTCAGACCCTTTGAACTAGCCCAACCCCAGAACTGTCATGGCTGCATATACTTGTTCAAAAAAATCGATGTCCTGGGCTGGGGATTTAGCTCAGCAGCATAAGCGCTGCCTGGCAAGCGCAAGGTCTCGAGTTCGATCCCCGGTACTCACCCCCAAAAGAAAGAAATGTCCTGATCTCTTATATCACTATAAGGTACTCTGTTACCTACAACCACAAACACATTCTAGAGAGGATTTTCATCTCTTCCAGTTCAACTCCTCTTATTTCACAAATGAAGAAACAGATACAAAATTTGTAATAAGCCAATACAAACAAAAGATCAGAAACTAAATCAGGACTCCCAAGCCTGTGTTCCTTGCACTGTATCACGCTGCTTTTTATTTTACTTTTTTTGAGATAGGGTTTCACTCTGCAGTTCAGGCTGGCCTTGAACTTGCAGCGATCCTCCTGCCTCAGCCTCCCAAGGGCTGAGATTACAGGCATGCACCACCACACCTGGTCTTTATTTTATCTTTTTTTAAAAATTAGTATTATATATGGAGTAACCTGTATGAAGAGTGACCAGTTTCCCACCACATCTATGGGAGGAATCCATCTACATCTAAATTTTTCAAAACTGCCACGTCTTGCACATGTATGTAACTTTTTATGGCAAATTGCTTTATATAAAGCAATTTCCTTATATAAGGAAAAAAAAAAAGCTGATTCCATCAGAGGAGCAACTGTGAAGTACTAGAAACTCAATCCCTGCCCTCATAGAATATAAACTAATGGGAGAGACAGAAAATCAACAAGGGCCAGGGATTTAGCGCAGCGGCATAAGCGCCTGCCTGGCAAGCCTAAGGTAGTGAGCTCCATCCTGGTACCAAAAAAATGAAAAAGAGTAAGTAAACATGAAAATGTGTCACTGTGAATTGGGATAGATTCAGCCAAACCAGAAGGAATAGAATGCAGTGACAGAAAGCGAAGGAAGAGGACTTTGCTGCATATTGGATGACAGGGAAAGCCTCGCTTACACAGAAACGAAGAAGAGAAAAATTTGGACAAACATTCCAGGTAGAACAGTACATACTAACATTTCAGAGGGGAAGAATATTACTTCCTGAAAGCAAAAGGAAATGCTGATTGGCCTAGATGAGGCGGGAAGCCAGTTCATTGGCCACAGGAGCCCCTGCAGGATCACCAGCAAAGGAATGGCTCCAGTTTTTGTTGTATAAAGCTCACCTGGCCACACTACGAAGACTGGATTTTAGGGGAGAAAAAGAGAAGCAGAGAGGAAGGTTAAGAAATTATTTCAAGGGCCGGGGATTTAGCTCAGTGGCTCAAGTGCTTGCCTGGTAAGCACAAGGTTGTGAGTTCAATCCCCGGTACCCCCCCAAAAAAAAATTATTTCAGTCGTTGATTCAGGAGAAAATGTTGACTTGCGCCAGGCTGACAGCCAATATGATGCAAGTAGGTAAGCACTTTGGAGGGAGAACCAACAGGCCTTTAAAATGACTGTGATGTAAAAAGATGAAAAAAAAAATCAAGGAGAATCCTAAGAGTTTTCCTCCCAGTGGGTTAAAATTTACAGAAACAGGACCAAGACAAGGGTGGGTTGCAAGGAGATTAAGAGTGTTGTTAAGAAGCTGATGAAAATCATCTGTAGGGAGAAAATAGGCAGAAAGAAAGGTAAGACGATGAAAGAAGGACTGGGGATTTAGCTCAGCGGCATACGCGCCCGCCTGGCAAGTGAGAGGTCATGAGTATGAACCCTAGTACCAACAAAAGGATGAAATTATGATTCTGAGGAGGCTGGAGGACGCAGGGACATGTGGAGGGGCACTGATTGCCTCACCTGTGGCAGAAGGAAAGCTAAAAGGGTCAGTGCATGGAAGGTGACAGTTGGGTGGTGACAAAACAGGGCAGCATCTCCTTTGAGAGCTGCTACGGCCTCAGTGGAGAAAAAGAAAAGTCATCAGCTGAAGATGACAGCGCAAAAGGCTGAGACTCAGGCAGTGTGGTCC
>PVJX010043611.1:0-13580 GCA_004027295.1 Dolichotis patagonum
GCCGGGCTCTGCTCTCACTCCGTCCTGTTAATTCCATACCTACCAGTCTTTAGGGTGTGAGTGTGAGTGTGAGTGTGTGTGTGTTACTGTGGGTGGCTAGAACTCGGGGTTCCACACTGAGCTACATCCCCAGCTCATTTTTATTTTTTATTTTGAGTCAGGGTCTTCCTAAATCACTAAGATGCCACAATACAAACTGGTGCAGGTATAGTAGCCCAGACTTTAAATTCCAGTTACTCTGAAGGCAGAGGCGGGAAGATTGCAGACTGGAGGCCACTTTGGGCCACTTTGTAAGACTCTGTTAATATTCAAAAAGGGGCCAAGGCCGTAGTTCAGTAGTGTAATGCGTGTCTAGCGTGCATGAAGCCCTGAGTAAAAGGAAGCCCTGCAATAATAAATCAAACAAAATTAAATTAAATTAAAAAATAACTTTTTGGTACTAGGGATCCAATTCACGACCTCACACATGCCAGGCAAGCTTTTGTGCTGCTGAGCCAAATCCCCAGTCCCTAAAAAATTATATTTATAGAAAAAAATATACCCATCCATCCATCTATGGTAGATGAGCACTTTCACAATGATTTCCAAGCTGGGTTCACTTCTGAATTGGTCACTGCATGTCACACCCCCCAGTTTTTTTTCCCCGTGTCTTTTTGAGGCAGGGTCTTGCTTTACAGTTCAGGCTGGTCTTGAGCTCACTTTGTAGCCCAGACTGGCCTCGAACTCGCAGCAATCTTCTTGCCTCAGCCTTCGAGTGCTGGGATTACAGGCATGTGCCACCACGTCCAGCAGGCCTCCCCCCACCCAGTTATTTTTTTTTAAACCTTGGGAGACCCAGCGGAGGCTGGAGTTGGGGCTGGGCCAGGGTGGGCGGTATTTTCCAAATAACTCATTGCATGTGCGCTGTACTCCAGGCACTGGGTCCCCCAGGGACCTCAAGGGTGCTTGAGATGCCATCCAGGGCCAGGCCAGAAATTTCCCGTGACTACTGGGTGCTGCCGGCCCCGTGGCTTCAGCGGCCTCCTCCATGGCAGATGAGGTGGAACTCAGCCTCTGTGTCCCGTTCAGAAAGGGACAAGCAGAGGGGACGAGAGGGAGCTGCCATGCCCCACCCCCACCCATGGCCCCCAAACCCGATCCCTGGCCCTGTGCCTCCTTGTTACCCGTTCAGCAAGTCCCAGCACCACCTTCCAGAAGAGGAAGTGGGACCTGGGCCTTGGCCCCAGGCTGGGCTGGGCCTATGGAGGGGACAATACTGGACTTGGTCACGCCAAGGACAGAGGGTACTGACCGAGGACCCAAAGAGCCCTCAGAGTCCCATGGGCTGGATACAAACAGGAGAAGGGAATGGCAGGGACCTGAACTGAGCACCTGATGGTGAGGTGCAGTGACACCTGGATCGGTCAGCTCGGCCTCGCTGGGACCACATCCCCACACACAGTTTATAGGGAGAAGTTTGATTTTGACTCATGGTTTCAGTCTATGGTTGGCTGGCTCTGCGGCTGAACAGCGTGGTGAAAACGTCCACTCAACTCTGGGCCACCGGGAAGCAGCGAGCTGGAAGATTGGAGGAGGCCCCCCCTTCCCAGGCCACCCCCAGGGACCTACTTCCTCTCTCGGCCCCACCTCCAGCAACAGTCAGGTGTGAGGTCAGCGCCCCAGGATCTCACCACCTCCCAGAACCCCGCCTCTGACCACACAGCCCTTGAGGAGGTGTTTTTTTTTTTTTAATTTGTTTGTTTTTTTAAAATTCCTTTTGGTTTTTTGAGACAGGGTCTCACCATATAGTACAGGATGGTCTTGAACTCACTATGTAGCCCAGGCTGGCCTTGGACTCACAGCAATCCTCCTGCCTCAGCCTCCTGAGTGCCTGGGCTAACAGCTGTATACCACCACATCCTGCTGGGACATGCTTGTGATTTCAACCCTAACACAATCCATGTTCCCCTAGCAGCAGTCAAGAAAGCCTGGGGACAAGTGTCTGTCCTAGTGTGCAACAAATAAAAGGCAGCACTGGAACCCAGCACGTTTCTCTCCTGGCCCCAGCCCCAGGCTGAGGGAAGTGTGTACCTGACCCAGGCTGGGAAGGTTTGGTTCTTTTTAGCCATTAAACCTAGGGAAGACTCTGGTCCCAAGAGACCACACTTTTGTCTTCTGTCAAAGTGGTTGAAGTGACAAAAACTAATAAAACACAGAAGTGGTGCTTTGTAATTTGTAAAGCACTTTCAGTTTCCGTGTCACTGTTGGTTGACCCAGTGAACTAAGTGTGTTGGTTGACATTGTCTAGGGGAACGGAATCCACAGGTACCATACGTATGCGTCTACATCTAAAACCATACCCCTAAATCCACCTGCCTCTGCCAGGGGCTTTGTCCCACAGGCAGACAGGGCCAGGGTGGAACAGCCCTCCGTGGCTGGCTGTGCCCTGCATAGCCAGGGGATCCAACAGCTGCTCAGTGGAACAGGCTGGAAGCCCTGGAACGGCACGCATCTCTGAGCTTGCGGCTTGGAAGCTCCGTGGAGGGTTGCTGGTGGATTCCACGCTGAGAGGCTGCAGAGATTGGTGTGTGCTGTGTCCAGGCAGCCAATGAGAAACCCACGTAAGCAGCACGGAACTCTCCCAGCCCAGGCCACCGTCCAACTTTCTCTTTTTTTCCCATCTGGGCTGGAGGCCTACCGGAAGCTGCCACCCACAATCAGGCAGGGTCTTTCCGCCCAGTTTGCCGGACTACATGTCAATCATCTAAGGAACTGCCCCACAGGCTCCGCTAGCCGAGTGCTCTACTCTCTGCTCCGTGCTTCTTAATCCAGTCAAGTTGTCAGTCTCCATCAAAGGCTGAAATCTACCCCTTGGCAGTTTAACAGTGAAACACTTCTCCTATAACCAAATGAATCTCCAAGTAAAAAAAAATAACAAGTTCCCAAGTCTACCTAACAGGGTCCAACCATTCAAATTCCCTCCCCAGAATAGGAGGAAACGTTTTTCTTTGGGTGATGCTTGCTCTTCTCCTGATATTCCATAACATAAATATTATAATGTGGACTTACCAATGCTTGAATTCTGACGCAAGTCAATTAGTGTTGTGTTGCATGGTATAGAAACACAAGAAAGAAAACAAAGATACCTGCTTTGTATATGTACGTACGCACAGCACAGTAACAGAATAGGAGAGGGATACTCATGCCAACGGCAATCCTTGACTTTGTAACCGGTCACATGAGCCTAGCTGGTATTGATCACTACAGTCTTCTACTATGCAGTCTGTATACCCTCAGCCTTCAGCGAGCACCTCGGTAGATCCTGGTCCATTACTTGATAGTGTGAACCATATCCAATCCTGAAGGGCCAGGTTGCCCAGTTTCCCACTGACCTTCATAGCAGGACATGTTAATCCAGTTTTCTCTCAATAGTCTGGATCAATCATCTTTGCCCCCACCATCACTCCCTTTGGAGCCTGTTGACTTAGAGGCATAAAGAGGCCAGGCAGGCGGGGGAGTCCTAACTTCTGGTTCAGTGGAATCATTGGGCCTCCTGGTAGAAGCATTTCCTTGCCCTCAAATTAAGTCTTCTAGGCCAGGGGAGCGTAAGGTCACAGGAACAGGTGACAAACATTTGTGAGTGGGTCATCAGGGTCAATGGAGGCTGGTACCATTTGCACTTTTTTTTTTTTGTACCAGGGATAGAACTCATGACTTCACACTTGCCAGGCAGGCTATTACACCACTTAGCTAAATCCCCAGCTGTACCATTTGCATTTCTAAACCTTAATTATTGTACACAAGGGTCATGGCTTTGGGAAAAATGATACCATCCACCGATTTCTTTTCTTTCTTTCTTTCTTTCTTTCTTTCTTTCTTTCTTTCTTTCTTTCCTTCTTTCTTTCTCTCTCTCTCTCTCTCTCTCTCTCTCTCTCTTTCTTTCTTTCTTTCTTTCTTTCTTTCTGAAACCGGGTCCTGCTATGTAGCAGGCAGGACTTACTACATAGCCTAGGTTGGCCTTGAACTTGCAGCAATTTTCCTGCCTCTGCCTCCCAAGTGCATTAGATTTATTTGGGAGCATATAGAGCCTTCCATAGATCCTTGCCCAGTCCCGCAAAATATTGCCCCTTAGCTGTCTCCGTAGCTGCATCTGCAAAAGGCAATTCCACAGCTCTACTAGCTGTAGCCTGTCTTCCGGAGGGTGGGGAACATAGTAAGATCAGTAACTTACGTGGCCCTGAAGCAAGGCCAGCAGATCGCTGTAGCTGCTGGTTTCCAACAGGACCCTAAAGAGAATTCTTTCTGTGGTCTGTTGGCCATTTCAGAACTTTGGAAATGGAATGGTCAGTTCATCAGAAAGAAATAGCAGGTGAGTATGGCGGACTTTAGGGGGCCTGCAGGGGAGAGACCCTGGCGCATCAGGACCTGCACAGTGGGGCTGACTCGGGGTGCGGAGAGAACAAGGAACTTTTCCCGTCTCTGTGGGGCTACTGTAATCCTGCCTGCGTGTGGGCTGAGAATCAGACATCTCATGTCGTCCTGTCCCCCATCCCATGTCCCCCCTCCCCTCCCCCCTGCTTAGCAAGTGGGAGCCAGTGAACTACACATCCTGTGAAAAGATTGGCTATGTTATTTAGTATGAGCTCTCCCATATGCAAGGTTAAGGACAACCATTTGGAAGAAAACACGAGACAATATGACAGATAGTGAAGATCTCTGGTTGTCTAGCTTTGAAATTTATGCTTTCTTATGTCCCATTCTGTTCTGTTTTATTGTGTTTAATTTTACTCCATTTTAAAATAAAATAAAATAATTTTTAAAAAAAGAATATCATTGAAAGAATTAACACTTTTTCATCCTCAAGAGAGACACTGAGATTTTAATATATTTATATATGTGAAAAGTAATTTTATAGTGCTATCCAGCCCCGTTTCAGAAGGGGTTTTGGTTTGAGGAGTTTTAAAATTCTTCCATAAATTGAAGCAGTTAGGGGTAAAATACTAGCTGTGTAGCCAGGCATAGTGGTGTATGCCTGTAATTCCAGCACTCGGGAGGCTGAGGCAGGAGGATCATTGCAAGACTGAGACCAGCCAGGGCTACAAAGTGAGTCCAAGGCCAGCCTAAACTTTATAGTGAGACCTTGTCTTAAAAAGACAAAAAATAAAACAAAAAAAATCAATTGCATGCAGTAGTAATAACTGTTATGTATTTTCATACATTTAAATATAAAAGGAAAATCTAGCAGAGGTGCAAAGCAGGACTAGCCAGGGCTCCAGCCCTGGGCTTGCCCTGGTGCACAGGGGAGCACACACACAGGGACGGGGCTGGAGGCACAGCCAGACAAGAGCAGAGCCTGCAGCTGCGTGGGGCCGGAAGGGGTGGCCGAGCCAGCTGTAGAGCTGTTGGTCACCAGGCGGGCACCAGAAGAGTGCAGCTGGAGCCCCTGTGGGCTCCCCGCGTGTGGCCCAGTGGTGTGGCTAGAGTGACAGGAGTGACAGAGTGTGGGAGGGAAGGTCCTATTGCTGCCCCTCTACACCAGTGGAGTACGGGATGCCCTGCCTCCTGCTCCTGTCCTACTGCGGCTGGAAGAGTCTTAGCTTGATTTTTAAGCAAAATGGCAGAGGGCAGGTGAACTTCCGGTGGCACTTGGAAGGGTAGCAGCAGGGGGCAGAGAACCTGTGGCATTCAGGGCTCTGGGCTTGGCTCTTCCTGGATATGTTGGCCGAGCAACTTCATCTTCCCGCAGAGGCAGCACGCAGTTGGTACTGGGTCAGTCGCAGCCTTGGGACCAGGCATGGAAGTGGCGCTTGATGCCCGGGGGGGGGGGGCGGTGAGATTCTTCTGGGCTCCAGGTGGCCACATCCTGCTTGCTGCCGCTGTCACCATCTAAATTGCGGCCCTGTTTCTCCGTTGGGTGCTCATGTTTTTTAGGGAGGTAGCTGGTGACACACAAGACAATTCTGGGGAAAAACACAGGGGTGCAAATCAATTCTCAAGACGTGATTACAGCTTATGCCATCTGAGGTACTCTGCTTGGGCTGGAGAAGTTCCTATTTTCGCTTGTTCTTGGAGACAGTGTCTCTCTGTCGTCCCTCTAGTCTTGAGCTTGCTCAGTAGACCAGGAATGGCCTCCATCTTCTGATCCTCCCTTAGCCAAGTGAGCACTAGGATTACAGCTGTGCAGCCCTGTGGTTGGCTTAGAAAAACTCCTTTTTATAAGGTAAGGCTGTCCCTGCTGCTCTGCTCCTCACCGGGAGACCAGGCTGCCCCACCCGATGAGTCCATGTCCCTGTGTCACCCCCTCATAGCATGGGGACCTGCAGGACCTGCCCCCTTATATCCGTGACCTGACACCTGCACACTGTGCAGTGCCAGCCTGTGTCCACTAGGTCCTCACACTCACTGCAGGTGAGTGTAGAGGCCGTGGCCGGTGGACCCACAGGGATGGGGAGAGCAGAACTAAAGGCTCCTGTCTCTTCTGAGGGTGAGGAACTCACTCCCAGCCACGGGTCAGCCCACTGCGGATGAGAGGGTCGGGGTCACCTTTGGAGGCAGGGAGTTGGGTCACAAAGCAGACCTGTGGGAGCCAGGCCCACTCAAAGCTCCCTCAAAGCCATCAGTACATTCTCGGGGCCTTTCTCACTGCTCCAGGGATGCTGGAATTTGGCGGCTTGAATATTACTTGAAAGAGCTAGTAACTGTGAACTGCTAACGTTTATCACCTAATTACCAAGGTCCCCCTATTTCCCTAGCCCGGCTGTGGCCAAGGATGAGGTCTCCAGCACCTCAGAGGCCAAGCTGACCACTTTGGGTGACCCTCAGACACGGAGGATCAAGGGCAGAGAGGACTAATGGAAAAGATGCTTCGAATACCCCTAAGGTTCAGCATCATGGTAATCAATTCCTCCCCAGGAGAAGGTTGTGCCTACTTTTTTCCGCTCCCAAAGAGACTGCACCCTGGGTACATTTCTCCATGGCTGACCTCCTTGTCACCTTTCCCAATTATTTTCCAAGACCCTGGAGACCAAGCAGATGACCCAGCCGAGGTTACAGATAGGACAGGGCCAGGGTGGGGGGTATTCAAACAATTCATCACATATGCGCTGTAATCTGGGCCCTGGGTTCACCGGGGACTTTTTCCCTTGCAACACAGGGTGACGAAGGGACTCTGTCCCAGGGCATCGTGGAACACTAAAGGACAGGCAGATAGCTGAGGAGGGGGAGGGAGGAGAGGGAAGAAAAGAAGGAGCCCGCCTGCTGCCCTCACTGTGGCCCCTCCTGGTCAGGCCCCGAGAGTGCCCAGGTGCACTCCTGTAATCCCAGCACTCAGGAGGCTGAGGCAGGAGGATCACAAGTTCGAGACTGGCCTGGGCTCCAAAGTGAGCCCAAGACCAGCCTGAACTGTGCGATGAGACTCTGTCTCAGAAAGATAAAACAAAACAAAACAAAGGAAGAAGAGGAGGAGGAGGAGCTTGGACCATGGGCAACAGGCTGGACTGGGACCTATGCAGGGACAGTTCTGGTCCCAGTCACACCAAGGACAGAGAACCCTCAGAGCCCCCTAGGCCGGGTGAGACAGGTCAGGGGTTGGCTGAGAACTGGGCTCCCAGGGGCACTGCCATGACTGGGCACCTGGTGGAGGTTCAGTGACACCTGGATCCCTCAGCTTGGCCCCGCTGGGACCACACCCCCTATACACAGCTTGTGGGGAAAAGTTTGATTTTGATTCACATTTTAGTCCCAGGTCTGCTGGCTCTAACAGGGACAGAGTGGTTGAGAAAGACTGTCGCTCAGTGGGTAGGAGCCAGGAAGCAGTGAGCAGGACAAGTTTGAAGAGAACCCCCACTTCCCAGGCCACCCCCAGTGGCCGACCTGCTCCCTCTGCCCCACCCCTAAGCAGCAGTCAGCTGTAAGGTCGGCACCCCAGGATCTCACCACCTCCCAGAACCCTGCCTCTGACCACACAGCCCTTTGGAAGATGGTTTCGACTCCAACCTAACTCTACCCTTCTTCCTAACACAGCAGCCCGGGGACAAATTCTGTTTTAGGGTTGTGTGAAAATTAAATGAAGTTTCTCTCCTGGGCCAGGCCCCTGTGCTGTGGGAAGCATGTACTTAAACCAGGCTCGCAAACTTCTGTGGCATTTCAGGGTAGAGATAACCAACTGCCCCTGTACCCCTCAGCTGCTGAGAAATCAGGAAGGTGTTTGATCTTGAGACCATGCTTTTCTCCTCTGTCAGAGCCGCTGGCCGCAGGAAAACATAAATCACAGAAGCTATGCTTTGATGTTTGTAAAGCACTTTCAGTTTCATTTGTGAGCTCCTCACAGTAAATGCCTGAGCGTATTGCTTAGGGTCCTCTAAAGGAACAGAATCAATGAGGAAAATATATGATGAATATTCTTATAAGTATACATTTAAGATTGTGCCAGGGGCTGACAGGGCCAGGGGCAGGACAGCTCACAGCAGCTGGCAGCGCCCTGCATAGCCAGCGGGTCCAGCAGCTGCTCAGTCCAGCAAGCTGGAACAACAGGAGAGATGGAGGATGAATCTCTGAGCCTCAGGCCTGGCAGCCCTGTGGAGTCCACACTGAGAGGCTGAAGGAACTTAGAGTGTGACATCCACAGACAACAGTAGCAAATGACAAGCTTGTGCAAGCCCCCTGAGCTGCAGGCCTTCCTCCTTCCCCCTCCCCTTGCCTTTCATCTGGGCTGGGAGCCCCCTGAGAGGTAGGGCCCCAGGTCTTATCTCCCCCTCAGTGCTCTGCCTGGTATCATCTCTGGAACAGCTCACAGACACAGCCGGAAGCATGCTCTATCTGCTCTGTGCTTCTTCATCCAGTCAAGCTGACAGTCTCCACCAAAGGCCGCAGTACCAGCCTTGTCAGTTTGACAGTGTACACAGCTCCTTGAACTCTTTGCCTCTCCAAATAAAGGTAAATAGCATGTTCAGAATTCTGACTAACGTGATCCAACCTCCCCGTGTGAAACTGGAAACACCCTAATTCCTTCCCCAGAATAGGAGGCAAATTTTTCTTTGTGATACTCTTCTCTTGAAATTACACTACTTAAATATTATAACATGGACATGACAATATCTCAGTTGTGATATTAATTCAATCGATGTTATGTGGCATGGTATAGTCACAGAAGACACAAAACAAAGATACCTGGTTCACATATAGTAATAAATCGGTTCACGAACACTCATGGGAGTGAACAGCAGCATTCAGCAAAATTTTGCTCCTGTTGGCAAGCTCTGCGTTAGGCGACAAAGATGAATTCAGGCCCGGAGACTTCTAGGCCAGGAGAGCGTGAGCCCATAGGAGCAAGGAGCAAAACTTTCCCAGTGGGTCCCTAGGGAACTGGAGAATGGTACCGTTCCCATGTCCACCTCCTGATTCCTACACCCACGGATCCTGATTATGGGAGAAACAGTACCACATGTGGGATCTTGATTGGGAGCATCTACAGCTTTCTGGGGAACCTCGCTCCAGCCCTGCAAGGTCCTGGCAGGTGCTTACACCACTGGGCCACATCCCCGGCTATGGCCATGTTTTTGAAGAGCTATTAGGCAATAGCGGTGGTGGAGGAAAGATAGCTTTACCTCTTTACACCTATTCTGACATATCCCTTTTTCGAATGTCTTTGTCACCCATTTTCCAATCGTATTCTTTCTGAGTCCAGCATGTTGCTTATGCCAATTAATCAGTACATAGTCACACATCCGGCTATGTTTTCCCCAAGCAAAATGTACAACCAGGCACACAGCTCACCACCGTCCTTTGGGAATGGTCTGGACAGGGGCTGCTGTGCGGAAGCTGTCACCACAGCTGGGGCTGTGTAACGTGCAGAACCATCTGGAAGCCAGAACCCATTTCTTTTCCTTTGTCAGCCTGTCATAAGGCTGTGTGCCGGGAGGCCACAGACACGTGCTGAGCACCGGAAGTGGAACAGCAGGGCAGGAAATTGTGAGCCCTTGTACCGCTTGTTCATGCTACTGACTGTGCCTTGGGGTCTGCTCGGGCCGACCCTGCGCCCAGCCCTCCCGCTCGGTAATGAACGTGGCTGTGCAGGTCCAGCTTCGTTGCTTCTGTGGTCAGATGACCTCCTGTCACCAGGCAGCTCAGTCTGCATGGTGGCTTTGTGTCCCTTCCACTGAGGGGTAACAGGAGATTTGGAGCTCTTTCTCAAGAGGGAGTTGTTTTAAAACCTCTGCTGAAACCCCACAGTGGAGACTTGAGGGAGGCTCCAAACAATGTCCCTATATACCAGTGTCACCTCACGTAGTCCTACTGGATCTCCTGGATTATGTGACCCAAGTGGCAGAGCAGCCTGGGCTCCCCGCAGACCCTTCCTTTACTCTGGCCTCCACTCCAACTAGCACCTTTCTGACTGGCTGGATAAGGGGCACCATAATGCACCCCAGTGAGGAAAGCATTGCCTCCTAAATCCAAATAGGTCCAAGAGGCCTTGTGCTGCTTTCCTGGTTACAGGACAGGCTGGATACAGCTAAATTATGCTTCCGATTAGGGGACAGTCTCGGCAAGCCTCACCACTGGACTCCAAGGAATTTCACTGAGGGAGTGGGTCCTTGAATTTTAGTTGGCTTTATTTCCATCCTCTGACGCACGAATGCTTTACCAAGTCCAGAGCAGGTGTTACTAGGTGCAGACACAGGCTCTGCCAAATCTGCCCCCTCCAACAATGACAGTTTCCCAGCAACACCCATTACCGTGGCACTGTGGTGTTAATTATTATGTTAAAAGTTTCTTCTGGCTTGGGGTAGACCAACTAGGGTGAGTTCTGTAGGCAGAATCAAAACTGGGTGGATTCTGTTCTAAAATCCCAAAGGATGCATTCCGGGTTTTCTAATTGACAATTATTTTGAGGGTGTGGATGACAAATAATTTTTCTCCTTCCTATTGACAGGGCTACCTCCTAGCAGCCTATTGGAAGGAACATGAGTCCTGAAAGTAGGGATTTTGCAGTCTGGGTTAAAGGAACCCAGAGTGTGTGTTTCTGAACAATGGTGGTTGCCATGGTGACCTCATTTCTGGGTGGATAAAACTGGTCTGTGCTCATCAAGGCCCACTTGGAGGAATGTGTTTGCAGGCGTAGGGCACGAAGAGAGGTCTGCACAGGTGGCCGTCCCCCCATCCCCACGGCCACTGCCCTGAGAGAGGACACATCCCTGTAAGAACCTGCTGCTGGGAGCCCACAATCCAGCGGGGTTCAGCCAGAGGCCAGGCCAGGGCACCTGGGAGGTGCTGCTTGGAAAGGGAACACAGCTCTCCCTGTGGCCCTTTGGGCTCGGCCCGTCCTGGCCTCAAGTCCAGGGTACTGGGCCCAGGCCGTAGGGCACAGGCGCCCCCCCCTGCCCTCCCCGAGGGCTCCACCCAGCGCACCTGCAGCTGCGCCCCGCACCCCGCATGCCCGGGTCCTTCGCCGGCCTGGGCCGAGCTGCCCTCTCCTCTCCGCCCCTCCCCATCAGCCGTCCTCCCAGCCCCGGCTTCCCTGCTCTCCCTCCCTGAGCCCTGCCCGCCCCCACCAGCCAGGACTCTCCCGCAGCCCTGTCACTCAGCGCCGCGGTGCTGCCTCTTTGTCTTGCCTAAGCCTCATTGTGCTCTAGGCCTGGCTGACTGCAGGGCGCAGCTGGCAGCTCAGGGCAGCGCTGCGTGCAGGCCGGGTGGTGGGTACCGGCCCGCGCTCCCGTGCATGGTGTGGGCGACAGGGGCAGGGCACAGGGTGGCAGCGCTGTGGCTCTGACCTTGCTGGGGCTCTGCAGGGCTCCGTGGAGGGAGTAGGGAGCTGGCTGTGCGCGCACACGCAGCACACACACACACTCACGCGGGGCTGCCTAGGAGCTCTGTGCCTGCCTTTTCCTTCCCCAGCTCCCTCAGTGATTTTGTAAAAGCCATTTTTCTCTGTACTCGTACAAATTATTTTAATACTTGAATTTCATGCTGTTTGTGGAAGAGAAAGTTTTCTGTAGCACAAAAAGGAATTAAATATATTTTTAAAAGAATGAATAATTTTTGCACCCAAATTGATATATTTATATATTATATAATATTTATATATATTTATGTATTATAATTTAACATTTATATATGTAATATTTGATTTCCTAGTAATAGTAACTACTTTTGTCCTTTGGTTTTAGAAAATTTTTCTAACTTCCAAAAAGTAGGAAAATAGGGGAAAATTTGAACTACTGCACTAATAATAACGATTACGTATTCTTATGAATTTAAACAGCCTGGCGTGGTGGTGCATGCCTGTAATCCCAGCACTCAGGAAGCTGAGGCAGGAAAATTGCTATGAGTTTGAGGCCAGCCTGGGGTACATAGTGAAACCCTGTATCATAAATTTAAAAAAAGAAAATTGGGCTGGGGATTTAGCTCAGTGGCTTAAGCGCCTGCTTGGCAAGGGTGAGGTTGTGAGTTTGATCCCGGGTCCAAAAAAAAAAAAAAAAATTAAATAAACAAACAGGCCGGAGATATAGCTCAGAGGCATAGCGCCTGCTTGGTAAGCTCAAGGTTGTAAATTCAATCTCGAGTACAAAGAAAACCAAAACCCCAAAAAACTAGAATATAAATAAAACCTCTTGGAGGTACACAGCCAAAGCACAGGGAGCCCTCAGATGTGATCTCAGCCTCCTCCCAGTGTACCTGAGACCTACACACACACACACACACACGCACACACACACGCACGCACGCACACACGTGGAAAGAAGGCGGGAAGCAGCCCTAAGGAAAATCTGTGCTTTGTAGCCTATCTTCCCTCAGATTCATCTTGCATGTTTGCTTGAAACCTCACATGGCTACTGCACAGTTCTTATGTGTTCCAAGGAAAATCGTCTTTTAGGCTAAGAGCTTTCAAAAAATTGTTTTTGAAACAAAAAAATATTAAGAGGAAATAACTAGTTCCTGGCGACTACCAGGAGGCCGTGGATGAGCTGGCGCCCTTAGCAGCCGGCTGTTTTGTGAATAAGGCCACAGCTTGGGACAGGCAGCAGGGTTGCTGCTGTAGGGGACAGTGGGGGGACCTGAGAGTCCATAAGAGGTTTTGGAAGGCTTCTGAGACACAGTGCCTGGTTTGAGTGGTCTCACATCTACCTGGCCCAGGCCTGGCTGTGGGGCCATGTTCAGGGGCTGCCCGTGCTGGACCACTGACATCATGGCCGGCCTTGGCATCCCGGACTGGAGTTGCTGGGGCTGAGGCAGTCCTCCTTGGGCCCAAGGGAGCTGCTGCTGCATCGCTGTGGGCCCCATCCCTGGCTCCAGATGCCCCTGGGACCTCTGGTGCTGGGAGGTGGGAGTCATGGGAGTCATTTGGGGCATCTGGGGCTGGATTGGCCTCAAACAATTTACACTGTGTCTCGATCGCTTTTTGAATCTGCATTGCCATTTCTCCTGTGGCAGGTAGGAGCCCTGGAAGTAGCAGCTGAGGGCCGAGGGGTCACCTGGTCTGCAGCTCCCTGGAAGGAGCTGGAGAGGGCAGGCCCTGTTGCTGCCCCACCACACCGGTCCGCTGCATGCTGGCCATCCTCCTGCGCAGCATCTGGGCCTGCTGGAGTCTGTGCTGCAGCTGCTGC
>PVJX010043612.1:0-13585 GCA_004027295.1 Dolichotis patagonum
ACTTGATGATATGAATAGCTGTTTTGAAGAAAACAAAACATTGTGACAGCTATTGCTGATTTAATATCATCCTTCTTAGAAGTCCTACCATGCTTTTTTTTTGTTCTACTACCATTGGTTCTATCACATTGTGTCTTATTGGAATTTGAATATGTGTGATAGCTCAAACAAATTTTTTTTTCTTTTCTATCAAAAATGATATATTACAGTACCCATTGATCATTTTCTGTTATTCGGTTCAGAAAGCCCTGTAATTCTTTCACTTTATGCATGGCTTTATACTATTGTGTTATGTTTGATATTATTGTATTTGAAACTATGCTCAACTATAGCAGAGTAAGAGATATGGTGTTAGCTACTGTTGATGTCCAGTTGACTTAATGTAAAGTACTGTGTTGCCTTAAAAAAAAAAAGATTTGACATTTTATAATGGTGAATTTTCCCAAATAGAAACATGTATATTTTTAAAATTAGAGTGGAAGGACTACACAATGCTCAGGGATGGTAGAAGAAGGGTGCAGGGAGCTTAGGAATACTCACTTTGGGGGTGTTCACTGCATGCCAAACCTCTAGGAAGCAGCTCTCATTATTTGTTGTGCTGATACACAAAGGACTGAAGGCTACTTTCTCCTCTGAGTAGAAACATAACATGTCAGGCATATCTGGGTTATTATTTGACCTCTAGCCACGTGTTCCAGTAAAATTTTCTTCAATGAAAGAGAGAGTTCTAGGTCAGCACTGTCTAAAATGGTAGCCACTAGCCACCTGTGGTTATGGACTACCTAAGACGTTTCTAGAGTGCCTGAAGCTTTAGTTGTGTTTTAGTTCATTTAAATTAAAATGTCAGCATCTATGGATTGGCTATCATATTGGACAGAACTCCAGATAGAATGGTGATAGAATAATAATGGTAGCCAGAAGAGTAGTGATAGCCAGAGCTAAAACACCAAGCTTTTAGCTTTAATAGAAAATCTAATTTAAGCAGTAAGGATATTTATTGGCTCATTTTGTTTGTTTGGCAAACCCAGCAGTCCCTGTAAACCTTTTCCTTGGCTGCTCTCCATTAAAGAGTCAAATACTTATTTTTCCCAGATTGTTATTTCTGACCAATGAGACATATGGTGTTCATTTGGGAATTTTAGAAGTTTTCATTTTTTTTTTTTAATAAAAGAATTGAGTGGAGGCAGGGAGCCTTTTCCTACCTTGAAGGTGCTGTGTGAAGTTTTGAAAGGACAAGGGAGAGGGCAAAAAGCTAGTATACTTAGGATGTTGTCACAGAGAGATGAAGAGGTGTCCTCTTACCCCATGGCTTCTGATTATCAGAGAGAATTGTCCCCTCCAGTTCAAGCCACTGACACATATTTTGTTTGTGGCACCTAAATGCTTCCTGTGATATACTCACATAAATAGAAGACCAGAGATAGGGCAAGCTTAAGAATTTTCTCAAATCAGTGGCTCCCACTAATTTGCCTGTGATTCCTTGGGCTTGTCCTATTCCTTTGAGTGTTGGCTTTGTTCTTAAGGTGAAGCTCAGAGCCATGCACATCTCAAAGTTTAGATTCATAGTCTTGCTTCCATATTGGACAGTACCTCAAGTAATAGAGAAATCCTCTCTGGAAGCTTATTCAGAAAAGTGATAAAAGATTTCCCTGTGGTCCTTTGACAAGTGTTTAATTAAGTGTAAGGGGAAGAATTGTGCCCTACATTCACTATTGAACCAGTCTTTGACAGGGGGATTGGATTGCTCATCAAACCCAAAGAAAATTTGGGTTCATTTAGCCAAGGAGGGCTGCTTTCAAGGGACCAAGAATGGCTCATTATAGTTTAAAAACTTCTTCAGTAATAAATATCATTAATTGTTAGCGGGGTCAATTTTCAGGTTTGTATCTTAAAAGTTTAACCTGTGTTTATTACATTTTCTGGCACCAGGTTATCACTGGAATCTAGTGAAATCTCAGGCACTTATTGGAAATTAGTGTTTTTAGAATAATTTTATTTCCTGAGCTTATGATAGTTTGTGTGTTGTGTAGCTCAATGATGGATGTCTGGAGACTAGGTCAGAGTCCACTGTTCTCCCAGCCGTCTAGTAGCAATAATATCACTGCGAAAATGAACTAATTTGTGTCTCATAAATTACTTATTAAAAACAACACTACACCATGATTGGGTGAATTTCACAAAAGAGGACATTCATGCAGCCACTGACTTTACTAAGATGCAGACAACATTATCAGTCATCAGGAAAATGCCAATTAAAACCATAGTGACATACAACATTGCCTGAAATTAAAAACACTGACAATACCTGGCACTGAAAAGTGTTGGCGGTTTATACTCCCACACGGTATAGATTGATTCAACCACTTGGAAAACTGGCAGAATCTACTTAAACTGAACAGTACATCCTCTTACTGACCCAGTGATTCTACATCTACTTCTGGGAATGTACCCAAAAGAAATGCAGATATTGTTAACTGAAGAACATAAGCAAAAATGTTTATAACAACTTCAAAATTATCTCTAACAAATTGAAAGTACTCATCGACAGAATGGACAAATTGTGGTGTATTCATATAGTCCAACACACGCCATAATAAGAGAAAGGAACTACTCATACCTACAACAGTATAGGCAAGTTTGACAGATAATGTTTAAGGGAAGAAACTTACCAAAGAGAACCCACTGTGTAAAACACATCTGTGTTTTAGAGGACAGAGTAGTGATGGAGCTGGGTTTAGACTAGAAGTAGGCAGCAATGAACCTTCTAACAGCCTGGACAGGTTCAAATGTGGATCTGGGTGGGAGTTATATAAAAATAAAAGGAACCAAACACTTCAGATTAGTGTATATTATACATAGTATTGTTTTAGCTCAGTAAAAATGTTTTAAAAATTGAGCTTGTTTAAGATAATGGAATTGACAGATCCCTACTCTGTGTCTTTTCATTGCTATTTCATGATAATTGTTTTATTTTTTATTTTTAACCATAGCATTATTTATATCTTTTACTTTCTTTAACTTTGTATTTTTATTTGCACATATTTATTGTACCCAACAATTACATTCATCATAGGAAATTTATACCTGTAAATAATTTTGATTCTTTTTTTTTTCATTTCCCTTCAATGCTTCTTTCCCTCACTATTTACAAAAGCTTTATTTCCACTTTTTTCTTTCTATTCTCTGTTTTTATTCCTTTTTCTTTCTGTCCCTTTCCTCTCCCCCTCTTGCTTGTTGCTCTTCCCATTTGGACATGTTCTTTCTGCTCCCCAGTGCCTATGCTCCTATGATGCTCCTTGTTTACCCTTTGGGTAAACACACATAAGGGAAACTATGTGATGTTTGAGCTTGTATGTGTGATTTGTTTCAAGATTATGGTCTTGAGGTGCATCCATTTTTCTACAGATGACTTAAATTTATCCTTCTTTATGGCAGAGTACTACCCCATTGTTTCATGGTAGTTGTTGATCTATGTTGTCTGACAATTTGACTGTGATTACAAGTACATTTATGGCACAATGTGGTTATTTTTATGTTCATGGAAATTATATGCTGAGTACTGAAAACTACCTGAAGATGATCCCTGCTAGGGCATAAGTTTTACACTGTCTTCTCAGTGGAACCAGGACCTTAGCACAGAATATATTTTGTACATGTTTGTAGTACATAATGATCACATTCCGTGTAGGGACTTGATTCAAGTACACAACACATTACAATTCTGGTTTTTTTTTTTTTTTTTTTTCAATCTAGGGATGGGAATTTAGCTCAGCGGTATAGGGCCCTGCTGGCAAGTGCAAGATTGTGAATACCGGTTTAAAAAAAAAAAATCAAATCTAACCATCCCACCCCTCGCCTCTTGGGTCCCTTCCCATATGCTAAAGACCTGTTTTGTTACTTCTTATTGCCTACCTTTTATTTTGCTCTTTATTTATGTTTTGGGTTTCTCATGTAAGAAACACCATGACATATGCTTATATGTCTTGATTTATTTCAGTTACCATATATTCTCAGGGTGCATCCATTTCCTACAAATGACTCAAGTTTATTACTCCTTATTGGCGAGTACTCCACTGGGCATAAATACCACATTTTCTTTATTGATTTATCTTCTCAGGAATCACATTCCTGATTTAGCTATTGTGAATTGTGTTGCTATAAATATGGGTATGTGTATATCACTACAATATGTATGATGCCTTTGTTTCAGAGTTAAACCTGGAAGTATAATAGGTTGGTTGAATAGAATTTCTGGTTTTAATTTTTGGGGGAATCTCTATACTGATTTTCAGAGTGGTTGTACTAGTTACATTCCCACCAACAATGAAGACGTGTTCCTTTTCCTCTGTAGCCTTGTCAGCCTGTGTTACTCTTTTTAGAATGAAATAGAATCTCAGTGTCATTTTAATTTGTATTTCTGTAATGGTCAGCAGTACTCAACATTTTTTCATGTATTTATTGGCTCCTTATTGATAAGTGTGTTCATTTCAGTTGCCCATTTTTTGGCCAAGTCTCTTATTTTGAGAGGTCTAATTTTTTTTTATTGGTACTGGGGATCGAACTCACAACCCCGTGCTTGCAAGGTAGGTGTTTATGCCACTGAGCTAAATCCCCAGCCCTGAGAGGTCTAATTTTTTTGAGTTTTTAAATTTTTTTCTTTCAGGCCAGATAACTTATTTATTCTTTTCAAGTTTTTTTTAGCACGTGTTTTTAGTGCATGATTATATTTATGATGGGGTCTTTGTTTATGTACGGGACACTTTTTTTGGTCCCCTTTCCCTATTATCCCTCTCTGCTTCCTCCAGCTCCTGTTTCCTTTGTTATTTGGAAAAGCTCTATTTGAACTCTTTAAAAAATATCTTTTTATTTCCTTCCTCAGTCCTTCCTCCATCTCTTGTTTCTTTTCCCATTTGAAAAAGATCCACCTACTTCCTATTAACTATCTTTTGTTTTGTTCTTTATTTCTACTTTGGGTTTCTTAGATGAGTAAAAATATGTTATATTTAAGCTTGTGGGTCTGGTTTATTTCACTGAACATTGTGGTCTTAATGTGTATCCATTTACCTACAAATGCCTCGTTTATCCTTCTTTATGGCAAAATAATATTTCATTACATAAAAGTGAAATTTTCTTTATCTTTTGATAATCTGTTGATGGGCATATAGGCTGTTTGCAAGCTCTAGATATTATAAATTGTGCTGCTATAAACATGGGTATGCATGTATCATAATATGATGACTAACTCTTGGAAAGATACCTAGAAGAGGAATAGCTGGGTCAAAGGACATTTCTAATTTTAGTTTTTTGAGAAATATCCTTACTGATATTCACGGTGGCTAATTTACATTCCCACCAACAAAGTAGAGGAAGGGTTACTTTTTCCCTGCGGATTCTCAGGCACTTGTTGTTACTTGATTTCTTGATGATACCCATCCATGGAGTAAGATGAACACTCAATGTTGTTTTAACTTACATGTCTCCAATGGCCAATGAAATTGAACATTTTTTCATTTATTTATTGGCCGTTTGTACTTGTGAGACGTATGCATTCATTTAGGTTGTCCATTTTTTGAATTGAGTTTTTATTTTGGCAGTCTTAAGTTTTTGAGTTTTTTATATATTCTAGATATCAGTCCTCTGTCTTGAGGAATAGCTGGCAGTTTTTTCCCATTCTGTAGGTTGTCTATTCACTCTGTTGATTGTTATCTTTGCTGTGCAGAAGCTTTTTAATTTGATATGATCATTTGTCAATTTTGGATGTTATTTGTTGTGTGATTGGGTTCTGTTCGGAAAGTACTTGCCTATACCTACATCTTCAAGAGTTTCACTTACCTTGTCTTCCAGCAGATTAAGTGTTTCTGTTTTAATATGTATATCTTTGGTCCATTTTGGTTGTAGCTTAGTGCACTAGTGAGCGATGTGGGTTTAGGGCCTCTTTTTCAGAGCGCAGAGTGGCTCTCTGGATGCTGCCTCCTCTCCTTGTATCTGCTGCTATTTGATAAAACTCTGTAAAGGGTTTATGATGCCATATTTTTCTCACAACATGTATTTTCCTTCATATTAAGTGTAGTCATAAATGATCCATTCTCAGACTTTTGTGTATTTTTCAACTTTGTGTACTCCACAGAGCAAATATTTCACCCATTAGGGTCAGTGGGATCAGAATAATTCTCAGGGGCCTAATTTCTGTGTGTGCATGTGCATGTAAAAGAAAATTCAGTATTTACATTTATATTTGAAACCAGAGCCCTTATTGCTGTAACTCAGAGTAAAGTTTTCCTAAAAGCCTTTGAGCTAATTTTCCCTGCCTTTCACTCTCACGCCTATGAATTTCATTGACAACTCTTACTGCCTGTATCTCCTGAATTCAGCTTACTTGGCCCATTCTTATCCATCTTGCCTTCTGCCAAGATGACCTAGAATTATCCTTTAGATCTTATTAATCCCCAGATTAAATTCTTCCGGTGATCTGCTCTCCAATATGGTAGCCACTAAATCAAGGTGGATGTATACATGTTAGAGTTGTAATGAATATCATTGCTTTCCTATTTGTGTTTCAGATGAATCCCAAGCCCTGCTGATGACCTTCAGGATCTAAGGTCATCTGTCATCCATCTTGCAGCCATTACCTATTCCTTCCACTTCACTTCTGTATCCTACTCATCTAGCATTTATAATTTTTTAAACCTGGCACTTCTTTAATTGTGAAGCTGAGAGCTTTTGCATATGCTATTTCTCAGGCCTGGATACTTACCTCCACTGTTCACTGGTCTATGTTTTTTCTGCAGCTTGACTTTAAATGCCAGTTTCAGTTTCCAAGGCAGGCTTCTTTTGACACTCTACAATTTTTTTTAAGACAGGGTCTTGCTTTGTAGTCCAGGCTGAACTTAAACTCCCTATGTAGTCCAAGCTGGCGTTGAATTCACAGCAATCCTCCTGCCTCAGCCTCCTGAGTGTGGGGATTACAGGTGTATGCCACCATCCCCGGATGACCTTCTATAAACTAAGCTGCGTATATTTTTTTGTTACATGCTTTCTTACACCCCTTCTCACAGATAGTGAACTTCTGGGT
Organism: Dolichotis patagonum; assembly: GCA_004027295.1. Classification (NCBI taxonomy): domain Eukaryota; kingdom Metazoa; phylum Chordata; class Mammalia; order Rodentia; family Caviidae; genus Dolichotis; species Dolichotis patagonum. The sequence continues at coordinate 7,073 of PVJX010043612.1, forward strand.
GTTGGGGATAGTGGCTATCCTTTCACCATCAAACTCCTGACTGCCCTGCATATTATCTAGTATAGGATAAATGTGTAAATACTAGGATTGGAATATTCTAAGTCATTGATCCATTTGGGAGGCATATATATGTCGAGTGAATGTCTGAAACTTCACTATAAGAAATATGATTTTTAAAAGCAATCAAAAGACTATGGAAATAAGGGAGGTATTTATGATGTTAACTGTTTGCTGGCAATATAACTTCTAGTATATAAATTTTGCAAAGACAGTTCAGAGCTAGACTAGTTGGCTGGTGTTGACTTTAGTATAAATGGAGCTGTGCACATTAAGGAGGAATAATTTAAAGTTGATACACAAAAGGGATCAGCTAGACTGGGAAAACCCAAAGTTTTCTGCAGGCCACTTAACTGGGTTTTTATAGGTTGGGGCAGGCTGATAAGACAGCCAGAGGTGCACAGGTGAACATCTTTCTTGTTCCGTTTAAACACCCTGGGGAGGGAAGGCTTGGACATAGTGCTTTAGACTTTTCAGAGGTCTGTGAAAGATTTGAGTTTATTTAAAATGATCTATCCATACACTGCTGTTCTGTGTTCCCATAGGGGAAGGGAAGTAAAGGAAACAAAATGGAGTCCTTAGAATGAGGTCTGAATATGGTGTCTTATCACGGGCTGGACTGTCCGCGGTGGCCTTCCTGAGGAGGAAGGTGTCAGTTTTAAGAGTTGCCCTCTTTGGACTTAGCTTGGAGTTGCCTTTACTTTCAACATTGTGGAACTGATCTTGGGTCGTTGACTGCTCTTGGACATTTTCTGATAGGATTTTAATGAAAAAGAAAGGATATCCAAGATCAAATGAAGTAAACAAACATTTTATAGTAGAGCAAGCTGAGCTCCCCTCTGTATCCCTTAATTCTCATGTGGGCTCTTTGGCTGGACCTAAGAATCCAATTAATGCAAAACCTGATTAAGAAAAAGCATGAAGTTTTATTAGTGTTACATAGAGATTCTCCTAAGAGAGTGAGATAGGTTTACTTAATCATTAAACATTATTATTGCTAAAACATAACTATTGTTAAAAGTGCATTTATTAATTCACATCACATTTACATTTGATTCTCTTGTTTGTAGGTTAAGCTCAGAATTTTTATGACCTTCAATAACTCCTAGAGCTAAAAGTTATGTCCCTGCATTATATTGAATGTTAATGTTTGTTTTAATTGGACTAATATTTTTATATCAAAGTTTACTAAAATTACAATCTTTAAAAACAGTTGAGTTAATAATTTATGAGTGCAGTAAGTCAATTTGTACTATATAGACAAGCTAAGACATAAATGTACATGCTGATACAGTGTACCACACATATCTATATATACATGAAAGTACAGACAAAAATAGAGATCTTATAGTTTTCATTTTGAAATTTTAATCCATGAGACGAGTCCAAAAGTTTATTAATTTACAAAGGCTGTTGGATCCAACAGAGAAATAAAGGCCTCAAAAATGTACACATACCCTGAATATCAATTTTAAGTTAAAATGAATTGACTATAGAGCTCTTAAAAATTTGTTTTTAAGTATCTCATTATCAGGTTTCACCAGAGATGGGCAACAAATACTTTTAGCTTTTTTCTACCCCCTCCTCACCCCAAGAGAATCACTTTCCTTGAAGTTTGAATTTAAAAGAAAATGTTTTCAGGTAAGACTGGGAATGAATTTACATCTTAAAAACACAGAGAAATACTATAAATTTTGAGCAAAAAGTTGTTTTAGAAGATATATTTACCTATTAAATGTGTAGAATTATCACTAAATTTTTTTAAATGTAGGATACTATCATTTCTATTTCCCTGACTTATTTTTATAGTACCTATAAGCATTTTCAGATAAATTGGTGAGCAAATTTTATATAGTCTACTCTCCTCTTTCGTTCTTTCTTTCTTGCTTGCTTGCTTTCTGGAAATAGAGTCCTTCTATGTAATTCTCTTTTTTAAATCAGATTTTATTGGTACATTTTAGATATACATAGTGATCACATTCATCATGGAGAATTTTACATGTACATAATATGTTTCTTTTTTCCCATTCCCCTCCCCTCTCTCAATCCCTCCTCCCTTCCGCATTTAGAAAAGCTTTGTTCCTGTGTTTTCCTCCTTTATCATTTTTTTTAACTTTCCTTTGTGCCTCTCTCCTCTTATTCCCCTCCCCATTGGAACAATTTCTTCCTATTTCAAAATGTCTATCATACACTTTGGTCCTTATTTATATTTCCAGTTTATCACACCAGAGAATGTGTTATTTTTACATCTGTGTCTGATTTATTTCACTTGAGGGTATGGTCTCAAGGTTGCATTGATTTATCTAGAAATGCCTCAAGCTTATCCTTTATGGCTGAGTAGTACTCCATTGTATAAAAAATGCATTTTCTTTATCCATTCACCAGTTGATGAGCATTTTTGTGATTTTCAAGATTTGGCTATTACAATCTGTGCCTGTAAACATGGGTTTGCATATATTGCTATGGTGTGATGCTTTTGGAAAGATACCAAGAAGAGAATAGTTGGGTCAAATGGAACCTGTAGTTTAGTTTTTTGAGAAGTCTCCACACTGATTTCCAGAGTGGCTATACCAGTCTACACTCCCACCAACAGTGGAGAATGGTCCCACCAACAGTGGAGAAGGGTTCCTTTTTCCCTGTAGCCTCGGCAGCATTTGTTATTGGTTGATTTCTTGATAACAGCCATTCTTCTGGGATGAGAAGGAATCTCAGTGTTACTTTAATTTGCACCTCTCAAATGACCACTGATGTTGAACATTTTTTCATATATTTATTTGATGTTTGTACTTCTTCATCTTAGAAGTGTGTGTTCATCTCAGATGCCTATTTTTGGATTGGATCTTTAAGTTTGAGGGGGTTCTGATTTTTTCACATTCTTTATATGTGCTAGATAGTAATTCTTTGAAGAACAGCTGGCAAAAATTTCTTCCTACCCTGTGGGTTGTCTGTTCATTATATTGGTTTTTCTTGCTGTGCAAATAGCTAACTAGTTCTTCAACTCACTGTATAGCTCAGGCAGTGAGCCTCAGGCCTCAGCCTCCCAAGTGCTTGAATTACAGGTGTGTGCTACTATGCCTGGCCTAAAAGGATTTGAGACAGGGTCTCCCTCTATGGTCCAGGCTCACCTTGAGCTTACTATGTAGCCTAGACTATCCTTGAACTCATCAGTGACCCTCCTGCCTCATTCTGGGTTTACAGGTGGGCTAGTTTTAAAGGTATAGTTTGGACTCAATTTGAGGGGCAAAACAGTTGCTTTTAATTCTCATAAGAATTGTGTTGTAGCCTGAATGATTCAAGGGTACAACATGTCTGTCCAACTGTATTATCTTTAACTTGTCAGAGAAATGAATTTCCCCAATATGAAAATAAAAGAAATGGAAATAAAAAAATAATTCTCTTCTGGATTTAGAGAGGTTTGTTATTGAAGTGTCTTAATAAGTTGTCTTATTTATTTTTTTTTTTGAGTATACAGCTCCATTTCACCTCCAGAGAAAAAGTAAAAATTGCTCTGATGTTTTAAATATAAATCAGAGTTTTAAATCAAATGATTCAAAGTATAATAAATATTCATACATGGGGCCAAAACAAATAAGGACCAGGGCCTCTACCAAGGGAGGCAAAAATGCGGCTCTATCAAAATCAAGCCACTGTCAATGCCAACCTAAAGAAAGACTTAGTAGTGAAAAATGGGTTTATTAGCCACATTTCTGTTAAGCCATATTTTGGGGTTCCAATCTTTTCATTGGCCTTCTGCACACAAGGTCAGATAACACTTTTGTTCCCTTATAGACAGAAAGACATGTAGCTAGGTAGGATAAGCGGTAGGTAGGATAAAACAAGAAACTAGGAGCTGTTACGGGAGAAGAAAATTACAAGGGGGACCCCAAATTCAAGAGTCATACAAATAATTTTAAAAAAAGTACCTGAGCAAATGAGAATATACTGAGAAAGGAATTCTGGTGGGTTTTAAAAGTTATTTCAAAGGCATGGCAAAACTTGACTGAGAGAAACTGAAGTGCTTTTTCTTTTCTAAATGTAAAGGACTGTGCGTGCACAGTCTGTGATATCATACTGATCAGAATTTCATTGAGAGCTTTTCATTAGGTTTTTAAGTTTTGGCTATGGGACAGGACAGGTACAAGTAACTTGCAGACAAATTGTGAGTCAAGGTGAATTGGAATAAAAAATAAAGCTGAGCCGGGGACAACTGCATTGCAGGAATTGATGTAACAGTGGTAACTGGATCAGAGAAGCCAGGGCATTCTGGAAGTCACTGCAGAAGTTCTGACACATATGATCCAAAGTTTATTGTCAGAGACAAACTGGGACAGACTAGAAAGCCAAAGACCTTTGTTACCACAGGTAGTTAGGGGTTAGGTGCGTACTGTCTTCAGTCACCCATGAAAATAGGAGATGCCTGCAGCCACAGACCTGCTAATCTGTGACAGGCAGGTGATGCTAGGGTGGGAGTTTCCCAGCACCAGCCAAGGTAACAGAGTGGACTGAAGGCTCTTAGTAACACAAACACCCCTGAGTGCTCGGCACAGTCCAATGTAGAGTTTCGTTTAATATCTTCAGTTGAAGATATCAGTTAAAATCTTCAGTTGTCAGACTTCTGGCTGGCTGCCAAGGCACAAGGCCACACCTGTGTCCTTGAGATGGTAGAGACCAGAGAGGGTGTCCTCTTTGGATACAAAGCCAAATTCTTAGAACATGAGACAAGATGAGCAGGCAGCCTCCTTCAGGTTGTAGTTTTAGGGACCCCCAGCAAAGTTTTACCTAAATAGACATTGTCTGGTGGGAACCACAAGTCCACCAGTCTGCAGGAGAACACTACCTGCCTTGAATAATAGGTTTATATATTAGAGAACTATATCTTGTTTGTTCCTATGGCTCATTCCTTTTCACAAATGACTCAGGAATTCAAAATGTATGAAAAAGATCAAATAGGGTTCCATAGTAGTCGCAAAACACTCAAAATTGCTCTTGCCTTTTAGAATAAGTTTGTGAAGTGTTTTCTGCTAATCTAAATTTTTTAGAGAGAGAAAGAGACAAGAAGAGTCCTACCATTATGGCCTCAAATGTTCCCACAACAGAGATTCAGGAGACGAAGATATACTACCTGTTGGCAGCATTTTGTCAGAGGTCCACAATCTCAGCTTCAGTGTCCCTGGAGTGAGCACTGTGCCGGCCAAAGAAGAAGAGCCCATATTGTTGGCAAACTCTGAAGGAGAGTGTTCTTGTGTGGGCTTTTTGGCTGGATCTGTGAAACCTAATTAATGTAATAGCTGATTATCAAGAGAATAGGACAGTTTTATTAATTTCACATGTACTTGGGCCCTTTTCTGAGAAAGAAAAGTCCAAAGACATGTCCAAAGCTTGATACTTTTTTTTGGGGGGGGTACTGGGATCCAACTCATGACCTTGTGCTTGCCAGGCAGGCACTTATGTCACTGAGCTAAATCCCCAGCCCAACACTTTTTTTTTAAGACAAAGAAAAATACATTTGTGAAGGAATGATATGGAAAATGTCTACCTGGTATAAGGAAATGAATTCTAAGGATGTTAAGAGATTCCTTGACCTATAGATCCATGTTGAGGAGAGGGCTGTAGAAGCTAGTGGAAGAAAAGAATTATTTCAGAATTTCTTTATTCAAGTTTAGTGCAGCCCCAGTTACCGGTCTCTGGTGATCAAGGCTATTTTCCAGCATTGGGAGGTGAAGGCTACCATGTAACAGAAAATTCTACCCCCTCCAGCTAGTATACTTCAGTTTCGTAGTTGCCCAAATACTTCCTACTCCAGTTCCAGTTGTTTCTCTCTGTTAGAAATGACTGGTCACTGTGATGCATAGCTGATCCCTATTATGCACATTGAATAAGCCAATCCCCAATGGTAAGCCATTCTACCTTGTAATTCCTGCTTTCTTATCCAATATAAGCCGTAGACCACCAGAGATCAGGGCCTGATATTTAGGGAGTGACCCTGATCAGTGCCCATCAATGCAAATCTGCCCCTAAATCCTGGTGTTATTTTGGTGTTTCTGCTTGCCATTGCATCTGATGCATTGGCTGGTGCTGACTGACTATGCTGACCTCTTTGGTCACCCTTTGTGGCTCTCATGGATAGAATAAAGACTTCTCCAGGTCCCTATTGGAAGGCATGCCCTCAAGATTTCTTGAGTCCTCTTGGAGGTCTGGAGAATTCCTGGCTCCCTGCTCAAGCAGCTCATATCAGACCCCAAAGAGAGGAGGATACAATCTGTTTGTCTCTCTGTCTGCTTGCCAGCCTGATTGTGGTAAGACTCCTTGGGGCACCTCACTTAGTCTGTCAGTCCTGCTCAGTTTGAACAGAAGCAGAACCTGATCATGTTTTGTTAGTTGAGACTACCCTCAAGGAAAGGGGATTGGAATGTTTAACCTCTGCCTGAATGAATGTGTGAGTGAGTGGAATGGATA
>PVJX010043613.1:0-13596 GCA_004027295.1 Dolichotis patagonum
CTGCATTGCATTTGAAGTTTCTGTCCCCTCCAGGAATGAGTCTGAAAATAACCAGCATTCTCCCTGCCCTTACACAATCAGCATCCATCAGCTGGGCTGGGAGCACTGGACAATTGCTCTCCTTCACTCTACCCCAAGTCACTGTAAGGGAACGTGTCCTGGAGTACCACTGTATAGTTTAATTCCCCCAGTCATGCCACCACCAGAACCATGTCAACAAGCTGGTGAACCAGAGCATTTCCCAGTCTTCCTGTGTCCCTTATAAGTATATTGGCATGAATGGTTTCCTTATTGAGGCAAATGGGAGTATTTTGCACTAAAAACATGAAATGGTTGCATGGTCCTGTTTATATAGGTGAGAACAAAGGTACAGCCCACTCAGGTTTCTCAAGAAATTGGAAAGGGGTTTAAAAGAGGTAAATATCCATGCTAAAGCCAAAAAAAAAAAAAAAAAAAAGATTAGTTCAGAGCCAGGAAAGGTCTCTCTGATGACATTGGACTTCAGCCTAAATTAAGTACAAAAGCCATGTAGCTATGAAGATCAACAAGATTCTTAGCATATACAACAGTAGATGGATTTTACTGAGTGAGATAGGAAGCCAAATGAGAGGTTTAAGCAGAGGAACAATCTGTTTTCACATATATATTTTAAAGGGTCCCTCTGGCTTTTGGGTGAACTGTAATCTAGTGAGGGATAGAGTTGCAGGACTGGTAGCAGAGACCATGTAAGACCTACTATCTTGTGTGGGCTAGAGAAGAGAAAAGGTGTCCAGTTTCAGATACACTTTTATGTACAACCAACACAGTTCACCAATGGATTGGCTGCAGGGTGTAAAGAAGGAGGACTCAAGGGTGAGGTCAAAGTTTGTATTTTGAAAGACAGAAGAGGAAAAAATCACTAACTGCTAGATAAAAACAGGAAGAGGTAGATAGAGGTAAAAGTGAAAGAGTCAAGGATGCAGTTTTGGATGTGTTAAGTTTGAGGTGCCCACTGCTCATGTAAGGTGAGGTACCAGGAAAGCAGCCGGAAATGGGAGTAGAGTGTTCAGGTGAGGGGGTCACCATGGCTGCAGAGCAAGGAGTGAAGATAAACAGAGCTCAGGTTTGCAAACACCGAACTCCAAGATGCTTTGTGATTTAGGAATCATGGTGACAAGGATAGAAAAGAGACTGAGGAGAAATAGCTACTGGAGTTGGAGGAAGACTGGAAAAGATGTCTCCTCAGAAACAACAGACTGTCTTGGAAATATACAATCAAGAAAAACTACTATTAATTGAAGGCTTACCACCTGTAAACGTTTTTCTAAGCATCTTGGGTAAAATCCCTTAACTAAACACAAAGGAATCTTACAATATAGATTAAAAAACAGGCTGAGAGAGGTTAAACGGCTTGTTGCAGGGCTTGAATATAGTTCCATCTAAGTCTACTACACTTTTAAATTTTTTGTTTGTACGTGTTTGTAGCAAATAATGTTTACATTTCTCGTGTGGAGTTGGTACACGTACAGAACACATTGCAATTCCTTTTATCATACCCTTTTCCTCTCCTCCTTCCTTTTGTCTCTTGATTCTCCTCCCATTTGAAAAAGATCTATCTCTCTATTTCCTATTATCTAACTTTTATTTTGCTCTTTATTTATAATTTCAATATCTCATAGGAGAAACCATACGATATTTAAGCTTATCTGATTTATGTCACTGAACAGTATGGTCTCAAGGTGCATTCATTTTCCTACAAATAAATCTACTACACTTCTTTAAATGTTGAAACATGTCCATCCAAAAGATATGTTAAAGTTCTGGCTCCCAGGAACACTTCAGAGTATGAATTTGTTTGAAAATAAGATCACCATCACACACGTAGTTAATTAAAATGAAGCCTAGTAGAGTAGGGTTGGCTCCTAACCTATCCCAATACGACTGGTGTCCTTATGACAGATGACCAAGTGGGCACAGAGGCACAGAAGAAGAAGGGCATAGGACAAGACAGAGAGTGAGATGAGGTGGCTGCAAGACAGGGATGGGCAAGGATTGGCAGCAAGCCACAAGGAACGAGCAGGAGACAGGGAAGATTTTCCCTCAGGTCGCAGAGGAATCACGGCCCTGTCCGCACCTTGATTACTGATTCGTGGTTTCCAGAACTGTGCATCAACACATTTTTGTTGTTTTATGCCACCCAGTTTGTGGTACTTTGTTACAAAAGCTGTAAGAAACTAATATAACGATATAGGACCTCCCCCACTGACAATGCAAGTGGGAATTGCTTAGTCAGTACCTTCTGATTGACCAACATGAAATGGGGCGTGAGGGGGGATTGGGTTTGAGTTTGTCATCCTGCTGTGTGAGATCACAGTTCATGTTAGATGAATTTAAAGTCTATTCACTTTTAGCTGATAAAAGTGTATTGTTAGCCATCAAAAGCACTATATTTTGGAGCAGTTAAAATTTCTACACGTTTATAATGAAAGCTAGACTAATTTAAGCAGAATCAGGAAAGCTCACCTACATAAATGTCATGAATAATGCTGTCACTTGAAATTGCTGACAGATTTCCATGTCCTGCAGATGTTTGTAGAACTCCAGTAGTAGTGAAATTTTGGTAAGAGTAGTATATCTGATGTTTATCCCATAGTATTAATTCTGGCATTCCTGACAATAGAAAACGTGGAACTAAAAAATTGTCAATGGGGACTTGTAACAGAAAGTCTTGAGGCACCCACTGCATCGAGTCTTCATTATACACCACTAAGTAAATCTTTTTGGTGTTGGTACATGTGATGCAATAATTTAACAACACGGCAAATTCCAGAGGGTGTCCTGTGTAGTCGACATTGTGTATTGTCAGGGTACCAGTTGGCGGAAGATTTAAAAGTGTTTGCAGTTCTGTAGTAGTTATCAGTCTGACAAATTTATTTTCAGGATATCCAAAGTAAATTTCATTTTCTGTCCAGATTGCAAAGTTGCTGATTTGTTTTACATTCTGTGAAAAGATATTGAAAACAATTAGTAAAATCTTCAACCACAATGCCCAGTTTAAAACTTTAAAAACGTCAACCACTATATAGAGAAAGGACCAAAAAAGAGATGTACAGAGAGAGCTCGGATTTGTCGTAAAGCAAGAGTCTGAATAGTGACTATACAGATTAAGACATAAAATATTGGCAGAAATCCTAAACTATAACGTAGATTCTTTTCCAATGAATATGTTCCCAGCAGGGCTCAGTCAGGCCCCAATTTGGGCCCCAAGTCTTTGTGTTTTGGGGTTTGTTTGCACACCCAAAATCAACAGTATGAGAGAAGTGCATAAAAATGTCAAATTAGGAGGACAGCTAACGTGGCCCCCACTCCAATGCACAGAAGCACTCCAGTTTATAATCAGGTAGAACAAAAGCCAGGAAACACCAGTAAGTAGGTAAGGGCCGGAAGTGGTGAATCCTCCTTAGCATCAGGCCTGAGGCTTGTTGGTTTATATTCTGATCCGGAAGAAGCTGGAGATGCAGCCTATCTCTTAGATTATGTTTTCTTTTTCTTTTAAATAAGGATCTAATTTACCCTCTTGGATACAGCTGTACCTTTCCCTTTCAGAATAACCTCTATCCTAGATTCGATGATAGTGACTTTCTGATGTTGAGTTTCCCTTTGTCTTGTTATTTTGTAGACTCCCCTTGCTTTTAATATTTCTTGTCTATTTAAATCTGTTAAATGCATTTTATATTCTGTCAATTCTAAAGCCTAACATCTTGAGAGGATGATTCTGGTCTTTGCTATTTCTGATGACTTCTGTGACATCTTTTTCTTTATTGGTTTGGCCCTGTTTGAATGTGAGCTTGGTTTTGTTAGAACGTTATTTTGGGACACTCTTCAAAGTTTAATTTGAGGGTTTATTCTTAAAAAAAAAGATTTGTGCCTGATTTTGCTTGATGTTGGTCTTAATGGTTTTGTCTTCCCATATAAGCACTATAAACTTGGGTTCCAAAGTGAATATCAACTGGCTTCTGGTCATGTAGTCCAAAGAAGGCTTTTTCTTCCCTTCAAAAGTTAAAGTGGACATAGCCTTTATTGTGTTGGGAACACTTTGAAGGTCCTTGCTTCATGAAAAAAGTTCTTATGAGATTCCTGACTTTGTTCAGGCCTGAGACTCTGTCTCCTGGCACCCAAGTTCTGATTGTTTGGGCTAGAGATAGGATAGAAGAAATAGTCAGAAAGGGGAATTGTAATTTTACAATTGTACTTTTAAGTAAAACCACAGCTTCAGGACACAAAGTCTCTCAAGTTTATAATTTCTTTTTCCTTTCCAGAAAACTTACCCCCCACAAAAAATCCTAAGGGTTTTAAAGATATATGATAAGTCTCTAAATTTGGTTTATACTTTTCACTTGTAAACTGAGCCTGAACTTTTCTCCCACAGACTTCTGTCCTAGAGGAAGAAGCGCTCTGAGATGGGTAAAATATCTCTAAACTTCAAATGGTTTGCATTCTAACACAGCCCACCAACTGGGTAAACTCACAGACAGTAGAAATACATATCCTAGGTCACCCCGCTCAAGGCTGCCCTCAACACCACATAAAATTCCGAGCCCCAGACCATAATGTGCCTCATTTTCCTCTGCAAGTGTGCTTCTGTCTGCCAAGTAAACCTTGGGGTGCCACTCTCTGATATTTCCTGGGGTTATTTTCTGTGATGGGAGTCAGTGAACTTACAGCTATGCCATGGGTAGGGGGTGAGTGGATGTCTCCATTTCTTCTTTGGAGGAACCTCCACGGACCCCCATGTGATGACAGGTTCAGCCTCAAGAGCACCTGACATTGCGGAGTTTACTTGTTCTTCTGACTAGTGCTCTAGGTTGCTCTTCTCCTCCTAGAATTTCTCTTAATTCTCTATTAGTCCAACAATGTAGTTTCAAAAATACTCAAAATTTTTGTGCAGTATTTTAAGTGTTTTGTCTTAAATAGGAGATTTGGACCATTTTGGAGGGTACACAAAGTCTTTGGGGAGATTTTGCTTATATGAAAGTAAAAAAAAAAAAAAATAAAAGCCCCTGTGACATGATTAACACCCCGCACAGCACTACTCAAGGCTAATTTTATTCTTTGTTGTTGGAGGTTCGTCTTTATTATAAAGAGGACTCTGAGAAGTTGGGTCAGAAAGAGCTTTTTACATCCTTACATAAAATAACTATGCAGAATGCTTCATGGTATAGTCTCTGACATATCACTAAATACATGGTATGGCAAAAACTGCATTTAGACATATATATATTATATTTATTATATTATATTATATTATATTATATTATATTATATTATATTATATTATATTATATATTACACATATACATAATCTTTCACTAACCTTACTTATATATTTGATCCAACACCATCTTCTTGATGTAATACCAATAATTTCACCCTCTGGAAGATCTTGCTTTCTTCCCAATTTTGTCAATTTTTTGTTATCATGTAGGTAAAGAACACCATTTATTAGAAAATATATATCGTCGTGCAACAGGAGCACGGCAGACACACTGTGCCTGTCAGAATCGCTCAGGCTGTTTGGAGACACCCTGACTCTGGTCCAAGTGCAGAATGAATCATTTGTTTTAAAGGTCTCCATGTCAGCCACCACAACAGCTAAAGAAGGAAAGCAAGCATCCCAGGACAACATTAACTGACTCCCAGCTGGTGAAGAGATTGGTAAAAACCCAGGAATCTCAGGTAGGAGCCAAACGGGATAAGTCAGCAGAAAAGTAAAATCTGCAATAAAGCAATCTTGAAAAATCACTTGGTTTCCTTTGATATTCTTTATCACATCATCTCTGGTCATTGGAAGAGCAATACGCCAAGTCCTAAAAAGAGAGATATAAAAAGAATATAATGCTCTCTCTCTTTCTCTCCTCTTGATCAATCTTTCAAAGTTCACTATCTTTTAGAAAAACTTATTTTTATTGACATAGTTCTGGAAAAAAACAAATAAAATAATACCAAGTGTTCTTTTCCTATATGAACTGAACATGCAGAATTCACCATGATATCATAAGTGAAGGCTGGGAGAAAGTACAATAGTGTGAAAAGACGGGATTGTGAGCATTTGGACCACTTCTTCGTGTAACTTACTAATGCCTCCGGGGCCTATTAGGGCCCCATCAGACAAAATACATTTCCACTCGGTGATGGAATGTTCTGCGGCTCAACGAGACAGGTAACACTTAGTTCATGATGGACAGCTTGGGTTGCACAGTAAGTGGGTGGTTCAAGATCAAGCCTTCAGTCTCTACAGAGGCCCAGTACTCCACAGTTCACAAGGCTTGTACTGTGGTTCACCTATGGGGGCTGCAAAAGTCTGTAAACAGAATCCCTATCTGCCACTGTCAGATCCCTGGATCGTGTGGCCTGCGTGGCAAAGCAGCTTACATAGCAGCCCAGGCCTGCAGGAGAACCTTCTTTTGTCCTGGGCCCCACACAAAACTAGCCGCTTTTCAGGTCACCTGGTAAATAGCCTGAAGTAACACAACCAGAATCCAAAGAGGTCCACTAGGCATGGTGCCTCGACTTGGATGTGAGATGGATCAGAGGCGACTTAATCTCTTAGAAGTCCTATCTTAACATGGTCCATACCACTGGCCCCCTGGAAATTTCACTAAGTTAGATGGTCCTTGAATTTTAGGTGGATTTGTTTCACAATTGTTAATATGCTGATATTTTACCAATAAGACTAGAGTTACTGCTACTTCTTATCCACTAGGTCCAATCGGCATGCCATCAAATGCAGTGAATCTGTGTGATATCTTGCAGAAATAAAAGGTAATCAAGATGACCAGGAACTCAGTAATGACATAGGGTTAAAAGACTGGTAAATGTCTGAAATAGGACTGTGTAAAGTAGATCGCTGGCCTTACATGCTGGAAAAAAGCTGCTTCTGATAGGTGTCATGAATAGAGGTAGAAGAAAGGCTTTAGCCAAAGCTGCATACCATGAAAGGATATGATAATTTGCTCATGCAATGATATAACATCATATAAAGCAGCTACAGTTAGAGTCATCATCTGATTAAGCTCATGACATTCCACTATCATTCTTTAAAATTCACCTGTCTTCTGCACAAAATAGGTAAGTCAAATGGATGTGTATTGGGATTCATCCACCATCTCTAAACCTTCCAAGTCTTTGATGGTGACACTAGTCTTTGAAACCCCTCTAGAAATGCAATATTGCTTCTGATTTACTATTTCCCTCATTAGAGACAGTTCTAATGTCTTACATGTGCCTCTCATTCCATGTGTCAGGGAACTAGTATTACGATTCCATGAGTTGCAGAGTATTATTTCAATTTGTCATCCTGAAACTAAAGAAAGAACCATGTATTGGGGTCAGAAACCCACTGGTCTCACTGTACGATGGAACCAAGGTTAAAATCCTAGTGATCATCTTATATTCACAAGCCTCTACTCTGACTAGCAGGCCATGGTCACAGTTTGGGTCTTTTGGAGTTAAGGTCAGTTCAGTGCCTGTGTCCAGTAGTTCCCCCAAAGATCCATTTGTCTCTTTTCCCCTGATGTATAGTTGTCCTGATTAAAGGCATTGGGTCCCTTTGAGAAAGGCTGGAAGAAAGATTCACAGCAATATACAAGTGTCCTTCCTCAAGAAGACCTTAGATTCCCCTTCATCAAAGGATTCTTTGGTTTATAAACTGGAGGAACTTCCAAATGAGGAAGAGCTTGCCTCCAAATATAAACAGACCCACTGGACACTGTTTCTCTACTTGGTTGCAAGAAAGACCAGATATAACAACTTAAGTTTCACCTTAGAAAAGATCTCTTGACATATCCCACACACTTGGATATTTGAAAATTTCACTGTGAAGTTGATGGTCATCTGGATTAAATTTATTCTTTTTTTGAAATTTCGTGCTGTTTCTTCTTAGTTTCACATTTCTGCTTATTTATTTAGGTCTCTGATTTTCATGTTGGAGGCTTTATGTAAATGTGCTGTTTGGATGTCCACTAATACTTAACACTCAAAATGTGGACCAGCTTTTTTATTGAAGGGTACTTCTTGCTTCTGTGTCCCACTGTGTCTTCCCATCTCAAAATATAAGCATCTCCTGGAACACATCTGTTTTCTCATGTCTTAATTTGAAGGTCCATGTATATATCACCCCATCTGAGTGCTCCCCCAATTTTCAAATTATTCTCTTCAGGAATGTTGTTGTGGCCTCTTGAGGAAAGTCCTTCACAGTTCCTTCTCCTCTAAACCTGAAGTGGGGAACTTTTTCATCACTGGGGCAAAATAGCCATCATCTGTCTATGCTTGGCCAGCTCCAGTGCAGAAGCAACATGGGGGAAGGACCTGAGCAGAGAAAAGCTACCCACGTCATGGTAAAAGCAGAGGGGGAAGGAAGAAATGGGGGGTTAGTGGGAGATATGTATTCTTACAGGCCACTCTCCCAGTGACCCACCTCTTCTGACCAGGCCCCATTTTCTAAAATCACATTTGGCTTAGTGTCCTCATGACCTGGTCACCTTTCAAAAGGTCTATACATGTGAATTTTGGGGGTCATTCTTGATATGAGCAATAACATTCTGCCCCAACCTTCAAAGGACTCATGCACATCTCTCTATGCAAAATGCATTTAGACCACCTCTGAGTCACCAACAGTTCTGACACTGCTGAAAAGTCTATGTCCAAAGTTTCCTCTGAGACTCAAATCAAACTATTAGCTGTGAGCTACACATGTCAAAGAGAGAATTAAGCACTTCTGAAATATTATAGCACAGGATAAATGTTTCTATTTCAACAGAGTAGAATAGGGGGACAGGAAAAAAATCGGACCAAACCAAGACAAAAACCCAACAGGTCAAACATTAAATCCCATAGCTCTATGTTTAGTACCTGGGGAAAATTTCAGTGAGATATAAGTTACAAAGGATTTGGGAAGCTGCTTTTATGGAAATAATGGTTACAGATCTCATGGATACTGTCTTGGGTGGCTTTGCTATCTGCCTCTAACCATAGCTGACATTACACATTCATGGAATTTCCGGTGTCTGGGGTTTTCATTCTACTTTTGGCTTTACTCTTATATCAGCTACCCTCTAAGGCCTCCAAGACCTTCTTCTTAAATCTGAGTAGACAACACTTGCGTTCTGCATGCCAGTAAAATCAGCACTGCATGGATGATGCTAATGTCTCCACCAACTCAAGCAGTATCCAGGTTCCCTTGGATCATGGCTGCAGAGGCCACTGACTGTCTGCATGGCTAAGCACTATAAACTAAATCCTGGGGAATCAGTTCCCTAGGTAGCCCTTCTCAAGCAGAATACCCTGGTCTCTCCTCTCAAATGAAAGCTTTACAGCTTTCACCTTGGAGCCTTCCAAGGGTAGGGTATTGAAGATTTCTGAGATGTCTTCAGGGTACTTTTCCTGTTGTCCTGATACAATGTACTTGGCTTCTTTTCAATGCTAAGATTTTCAGCAACCAACTTGTCCTGGGACAAAATTTTAAAGGTCCCAAACTTGCAGGGACTTTCTTTCTGGCCACCAGCACAATCCTTCAGAATATTTAGCTATGATTATTGGTCCTAATTCTCATGGTAGATATAGCCTAAAGCTGCTAGCAGTACTCATGCCATAGCCTCAACTTTGGGCTACCTTGACATTGCCTTAACTAGATTAACTAGTCTACAACTTTTAATCTCTGTCTCCTGCAAAGTATCAGGACATGAGTAAAATGTAGACAAATCATCTACCAGAACATCACACACATGGTCTTGAGTCCAGCTGACAATGAAGTCCTGGTACCAAACTGAAACCTCCTGAACTTGGCCTTTATTGTCTGCATTATATGAGAATTCTGATCTTCTGGGCTCCAACCAGTATCTCCTGTTAACCGGGGCTTACATTATCTAGGACCTTCCTAACAGGCATCTCCAAACTTTTACAAACCCCTTCCATAAATAGTTCTCAAGGCTGCTAAATTACATGGTCAGATAGTCGCAGCGATGATCCCACTTCTCTGGTACCAAAATCTGTTATGCTTAGTACTGTCTCATTGCTTGACAAAAATACCTGACACCCACAATTTAAAGAAGGCTTTCAAGAGATTCTTCATTTTCTTCTTTCCCTCATTAGCTGCTGTTATGACTTATATCTAGATGTCCCCTCAAAGCCTCATGCATTCATAGGTAGGGCTTTTGGGAATAATCATGGGTGTATGATACTGGATAGGTCTGCTGATTGGTTTAACAGAATTCTGGGTGTGAATGATGGATTTACTGAATAAGGAAGACACCCCCTGGATGTGGGTAGCACCAAACAATAGGTTTGTAGCATGAAGGGAATAAAAAGGGAAAGAAGAAGGAGGTTTCATTGCCTCCATCTGCCAGGCCATGAACCGTGTCTTCTGTGCCATGCCCATCTGCCCTGCTGCTCTGCCTTATAACCAGCTGTCTGTGGACTAAAACCTCTACAAACTGTGAGCCAAAACAAACCTCTCCTCCTTTAACTCACTGGTGTTGGGTACTCTGTCCCAAGAACAAGAAAGCAACTAAGAAAACTGAAATGTCATTTAAGGCAGCAATTGCATCTTTTTTATTTATAAGTACCTTGCCCCAGGTCTACATGCTCAATGGATTTCTTAAATCTATTTATATCTCATGGTAATTTAACAAATTTTAACAGTAGCAGACTGCTTCAGGCAGAATTTTTGATGTGTGTGTGTGTGTGTGTGTGTGTGTTGCAACATCCATTACTAGGGTGGTTTACTGTCATGAGCCGGCAGAAAACATTTGGAGATATTGCCAGAATTTGCCACCATACTGAATGAAGCTTTTGGATTGAGATTTAACTTTTAGCACAACTTGTGAAACTATGCTAGAAGTGACTAGCATTTTCTGAGTTGGTAATTTTTTATATCATAAAAAATTCCTTGGAAATTACATAAAAGAGGTGTCCCATAAAGTTCCATTAGAGTTTTATAATCTATTTCAAGATGTTGATTTTTTAATGTTAAAGCTTAATTTTATAAGTAAACTTTTAAAATCAAGTACCAGTTTATCAATCTGTCATCTGGAATATATATTTTCCTTCTAATTGTTGTATATATGATAGGCTTCTGTCCCATAATGGCAAAATGGTTGGTTAGTACTCTGGAGTGCTATAAAAATAAAATGAAATTTCTTTTGTTATTCTTTTCACAGTCATAAGTATTTTGAAGTTAGATCATTAAGACATTATTTACAGATTTTCCATACTTTCAAGATTGAGCCATTTTAAAACTATCTAACATCCTCTTCATTAGAACTTTATGAATTATACATAAGTCAGTTTCCAACAGGCCAAAACACCATGTGTGACGAGAATCCTATATGAACTGTGACTATGAGGATAAATATACAACCCTAAGTTTTAATCTCAATAAAATACCTAACAAAGGACAGTCTGTTAGAATTCTTTCTATAAAATCCTTGTCTTCAAGAGGACATACTCTTTCAAGGAAGCTTTCGTATGAAAACCTTAGGAGCTAAGAAAAAGTTTCTTTAGAATTCAGATGTAAGAAACTAGTCCTAAGGATCCAGGTCTAGTTCCTTGCAGGCACGAAGGCCACATACAGGCATGTTTCAAGTTCCAGAGAAGAAGTCAGCAACTGCTGAGATCTCGTTTGGAGAAATACTTTCCTGGGTATACTCTGCAAATAATGAGAAATGACTGAATTTTCCATTAACCTAACTTCTTGTTCCCTTGCCTAAATTGAATAAAAGCAAGGTGAGCCACATGCTCAGGGCTCTTTTGTCCACTAGAGAGGTAGGAGTCCCCTAACTCTTCTTTCAATCTTGGTGTCATGTTTTTTAATCTCCATTAATCCCCACTGGTTAGGTATTCTTATCAGTTGGTTTTCTGCATTCAGTTATTCCCACTCTTTCTTGGAATATCAGAAGAAGTTGGAGAGAACTGGATTTTTCCCATGAAGGCATATGCTATGGCTTATATCTAGATGTTTCCCCAGTGCCTCGTGGGCTAATAGGTGAGACTTTTTGGAGGTGACTAGATGTATGTGGGTGTGGGTGTGTGATACTGGTTTGTGGGTGTATGATACTGAGTTAGTTCATTGATAAGTTGATAGCTGGGTGGGATGTTGACTGCTTTTGCCTGCCATGCCATGAGCTGTTTCTTCTCTGCCATGCTGCCCTTCCTCGGAGCTTGCTGACTATGGAGTGAAACCTTTATAACCATGAAGCAAAATACACCTTTCTCCCCTTAAGCTGTGATTGTTGGGTATTGTGTCTCAGCAATGAAAAAGTAACTAAGTCAGTATATTTTAAACAAAGGCAGTTGTTTTATGATAGGGAATGCTTTGAATAAAAACTCAGATAATAAGAGCCAGTCTGCAATTCCATATCTTCCTTCCGTCTGAGTTTTCTAACACTGCTCTTGTTTAATTCCAGAGCAGTATGTATGTCAACCACCTACAAAGAAGACTTTGAGAGTACTGGGATGCACAGTGGAAAGGGTACAGTTTAGGGGGATATGGGACTACCTATTAGGAGAACCTAACCTATTTGGGGGAGTAAGGAATACTGGTTCAGGAAGGCCTCCCTAAGGAATACATATTTAACAAAATACAGGTTTGCCTAGTTCTTAATAAATTATAGATATCAAAAAATATAAATTATAGATATCTTAATTTTGTTTCTGAAAACCATATTCACTTTTTAGAATTTTCAATACAAATCCCTTTCCAAAAGCACTCAATAGAACGGAGAATGAGATAAAAATAAAAGATAACAAATAACGCAACTTTATAGAAAAAAGCTTTTTAAAGAGTTGAGATAATCATGTAAACAAGCTTCAAAGCACACTTCTTCCATTAAGAAGGTAATTCATGATCAGTAAAGATAATTTGAACAATACAGAAAATACTGAAGAACTGACAATGATGGCTAAGGGGCAACAGACAGGACGAGTGAATCTACACTGAAGACAAGCAGTTACCTGGGACAGGGGTGAAAGATCAAGTCTGATATGGGAGGACAAATAAAAAGATAATCGGTTAGAGGAGGAGTGAAGGGAAACTACCACTCTTGGATCACAGTACCACGTGCCCCACCCTAGACCTAGCCTGCACACATCTTGGGAAATGATTGGACTGGGGGAGAGAGCATGCCAGCCCTTCAGCCGTGGTCTGGCAGATTGAATAGGCTCACAGTCACACTGTCCTCCCCACAGGGTGCAGTGAAGTGAGACACTTCCAACCTAGGAACTGAAAGAAGCTGAAAACAAAATTGGGAAGAATTTAATTGCTGCACATCCATGCCCCCCACCTCCAGGACTGGCAGGTGAAGCTCCAGGGCCTCAGGGGGCTCTCCAGTGCAAACAGCAGGACACCAGAGGAAGAGACGTGTTCCCCATTAGTACAGTATTTCATGCTTGTATCTTATACTCTGAGTAACTACTATGTGAGGGGTGTCTTTTTTTGTTTTTGGTGGTACCAGGGATTGAACTCATGACCTCAGGCTTGCCAGGCAGGCACTTAGGCCACTGAGCTAAATCCCCGGCCCCTCTGAGTAACTACTATGAGGATAACATAGTATCATGATGACA
>PVJX010043614.1:0-13584 GCA_004027295.1 Dolichotis patagonum
AGTATTTTTTGTAGGGTTGGATTGGTGGTCACAAATTCTCCTAGTTCCTCTTTGTCATGGGAGCATCTTGTTTCTCCATTAATTTCTAGAGAGAGTTTTTCAGGATACATCAATCTGGGCTGGAGATCGTTCTCCTTCAGGGCTTGAATTACCTCACTCCAAGCTCTTCTTGACCTGATGGTCTGTGTTGAGAAATCTTCAGTGATTTTGATGGGTTTTCCTTTATAGGTGATCTGTTTCTTTTCTCTGATGGCTTTTAGTATTCTGTCCTTATGTTGAATTTCTGGGATCTTGATTATTATGTGTCTGGGTGTAGCTCTGTTTTGATTGTAGGTGGATAAAGTTCTGTGCTTCATACCTCTGCATATCATTTCTTTTTTCTATGCTTGGGAAATTTGCTTTAATAATTTCTGTGAATAGTCATTGTAATTCCTGTTTTGATTCCTGCTTCTTCATTCACATGCTTTATTCTTAAGTTATAGATCCTCTTGTCATCTTCCAGTCGTTGTACCTTTACTGCCTGCTCCGTTGTTATTTTTAAGAGATCTTCCCTTTCATGACCCCACATTGCAAGCCTGTGTTCCATTTTTGATAGTCCATCTTTGGTTTCTTTCAAGCAGTTTTGCCAGCTTTCTATGGAGTCTTTAGTTTCCTGATAATCTCTTTGAATCTGCTTCATGAATTCTAGGTTTTTACTGTATTCTTCATTAAATTTTTCTCTCCTGTTGTGTTCCTCCATTCTTCTGTCTGTGTCTTTTTGAGAGGTACCCAGCCTTTCTTTTATTAATCTACTTATCTCTTATTTAATTTGAATTAATATTTCAGTTTTGGTCCTGCTTACGAGGTCCTGAAGATATCTCTTTATGTCCACTAACACTGTGTTTGATGTTGCATTTTTGCTGTCCTCAATCTCTTTTGTATTTTCCTCTCCTGGATCAATGTTCTCAGGGTTGGGGCTGGGGGTTGTTTCTTATTTCTCCCTTTTGTCATGTTTTTGATTCCTTCTATACAAGTGTACAGTGTAATTCCCAGACACTTTTCTTGTTGGTTAAGGCTCCTCTAGAGGGCGCAGTCTAGGAGATTTTGCCCTCTTCAGTCGGTTATCAGAGATTAACTTTCATGCACAGGCAGTGTGCGCTGGCTCCTCCCCTCTGGGCCAGTCAACCTTTGCAGGCCTTTACTGCATTAGTGTGTGCTGATCTCAGGGAATTAATTTGTAGTGACTCACTGGGTCCCAGCCAGGGGCGTGGCCTAGTCCAAGCAGATTCCACCAATCCACTCGAAGAGGGAAGCAACAACTGAAACCACTTCCTTATGTATTTAGGGCTCTCCTGCCCAAATCCAACATGTTTTCCAGTCGGTTTCCCCTTTCCCATGGGAGGGTCTTATTCCCATCACTCACTGAGTGTTGATGCCTGTCCCTGAGAACTGCTGGGCTCCCCGACCTCCAACTTCAGCGCAGCTGCAGTGCGAATTCATGGTGCCTCTGGGTGGGTCACATGCGGGACCGATCTGGGCAAGCCGCACATATGGCTGTTCAGCTCTGTGCTCAGGCAGCTCAAGCCAGCAGCTTTGGTGCTGATCACTTTATCAGGTCTCCGGCAGGGATTCAGGTGGCTCGAGGAGGGCACTATGCTTGCTGATCATAGCTTCTCTAATGGTAGCCCCAGACCTCATATTCAAGTGGTTTTTTGCACTTTAGTTTCTTTGTGGGTTGTGAGAGTCCATGTCTCTCTGGGTCTCTCCAGGGTGTTTTATTTTGACATTTGAGCTGTCTCTCTCAGAGAGGGTCCCTCTCCTGCTACCTACTGGTCCACCATCTTTGGATTCTCTCTGGGTTCCTGTTTCTTGATCCATTCTATCAGTCTATTTCTTTTGATAGTTGAATTGGGGTCATTTACATTTATGGATATCATTGATATGTACTGGCTTGACTTTGCCATATTATGTTCCAGTTGTTTGCTTTCTGCTTTTCCCACTCATTGAATTGCTTGTCTTACCTGGTGGTTTCTTCCTGTTGTTGTTCTGGGGATTGTGGTCATTTTTATCTATGTCTAGTATGTCTTTCAATACTCTTTCTAGGGTTGGTTTGGTGGATGTGAATTTCTTCAGTTGTTCTTTTTCAAGGAAGTATCTTGTTTCTCCACTAAGTTTGAATGAAAGTTTTGCTGGGTACATCAGTCTGGGTTGAAAGTTGTTTTCTTTCAGGGCTTGAAATACTTCACTCCAAGCTCGTCTTGACTTGAGGGTTTGTGCTGAAAAGTCTGCTGTGATTTCAATGAGCTTTCCTTGATAGATGAGTTGTGTCTTTTCTCTAACAGCTTTTAGTATTCTGTTTCTATGCTGTATGTCTGAGATCTTAATTATTATATGTCTGGGTGTAGCTTTATGTTGGTTTTGACTGTTTGGTGTTCCATATGCTTCACTTATCTGCATATAAAATTTTTTCTCAATGTTTGGGAAAATTTCTGCTATTACTTCTGTGAATATTTTAGTAATGTCATTTGCCTTAACTCCTGCATCTTCACTAATGCCTATTAATCTCATAGTGTTACTCTTGTCATCATCTTGAAGCTGTTGTCACTTCATGCTGCCTTGTTATTTTTAGGAGTTCTATCCTTTTGTGATTACTAATTGTGATCCTGTCCTCAAGGTCTGAAATCCTATCCTCAGCTTCATTTAAACAGTTTTGCATACTTTGAATAGAATTTTTTGTTTGTTGCATATCTCTTTGAGATTGTTTCATGAATTCTGCTTGTTTTCTATATTGTTCATTGAAGGTTTCAATCAGTTTCCCATGCTCCTGTACTTTTTTCTCCATTTCTTCTTTAGCCACACTCAGCAACTCCTTTACTAAGGTTGTTATTTCTATCTTTACCTGGGAGAGTACTTCTAATTTGATTTCCTCTATAGCCTCATGGAGTTATTGTTTTTATTTCATTCACTATCTTTTCAGAGAATTCTGGTGTATTACTTTTGCAGTCTTCTATTTCAATGTCTCCTGTACTTGATCCTGGTGGGCTAGATGTTTGTGATTGTATTTTGGTTTTTCATTTTGCTATTTTCCCCTTTTGAGTTAATATTTGGTCCTTCAATCCCACTACTGTCAACTGTTCATAGTATGTATCTTGGTGTCCTGTAAGGTTGATGTTTGTCCAGTTGCTGGGTCCCACAATGAATAGGTGGGCCTTTCATATGACTTCCCACTGTAGGGCCTGTTGAGTGAGTCCTATATTCTTCCTGGGCTGACCAGCCTAGTAGTATTGATGTAGGTCAACTTTTACTTCCTGCTATTACTTTATCTTCAGGTTATTCTAGGTCATCAAATCTCCCTGTCTGTAGTGTTTGTATTGGCTGAGGCCCTACTGTGTCCCTCTTGTGTGCCTGTGTGTCTCATAAGCCCTTTTGATTTTCTCTAAGTTGGAGGAGTCCTTACTGGCACACTCCTCACCCTGCCTGATGTTCTCTGTGTGCAGGAAGGAATCACCCACACTTTTGTCAGACTCACCAAGGTCTTACAGTTAGTTGGAGGGAGCTTTACTACTGGCCTTATTTACCCACTGTACACCTCTCTTTTAGGGACAGACTCACCACACTGACTGGAGTCTGTTGAGGTCTTCTGTTTGGAAGAGGCAGTTACTGAATCTCCCATCAAGCTATCACAGTTAATATAATGTAGTCCAAGGTTCTGGGAGAAAGGGTGGGCACTGAAGATCAGCAGCAGTCTTAGTTCTAGGAGGTAGGGAATGTCCCTGAGGGGCCAGCAAATGTTCTGGGTCTGGGTGTCCAGGCTGCATGGGCCAAGGTCCTAGGGCAGCAAGCATTCCCCAGGGCTGGTGGGAGTCATACAGAAAGCAGGCAACAGCATGGTCCAAGGTCCCATTGCAGCATGGCATTCCTTAGTGGCGGCTGGAGTTGCACCTATTTCGGGGTTTTGAGCAATGTTTCAAAGCTTCCTTGGTGCACTGGGAATCACCTGGCCCACTTTTGGCTCCCAGGGCAGACTGCTGGCAACTACTTGCCACTTGGAGCTTGCTGGGTGTGGGCCTGTTAGACCTATGGGGACTCTGTGTGTCCTCTGGTGATTTCAGATGGAGGGCGTGGTCTTACCGCCTGGGAGCAAAGTTCCAAGGTTGTCCTATGTGCTGGGATTTGACAGGCACATTCAATCAGGGCCCGGGACTGGATTCCGGGACCTGCTTACTGTTTGGAGTTTGCTGGGCATGGCCCAGTTAGGGCCACAGGTACCTCTCATGCATCTTAGGATGATTTCAGATGCAGGGCATGGTCTTTCCACCTGGGAGCAAAGTTCCAAGTTTTCCCCGTGTGCTGGGACTTGAACCAAGCGTGCAGTCAGGGCCCTGGGAGCAACTACTTTTAAAATGACAACAAGCAATGTATTAGCCATTGTTAATCTATTATTTTGTTTTGAAATGATATATCATTATTATTATTTTGTTTTAAAATTAACAGAAATATATAGTTTTCTCTAGGTCTTTTTGTCTTCATTTGTAATGGTTACATCTTGTAATCTTTTGTTAGAGAAATTTGTTATACTTTTCACTTGTGATCTGTCTTTTATTATAGGAATGTTAGGCATGAGCCTTTTAACTGGTGAGGAAAAGATAGTTTTTTCCTTTTCCATATAAAGGCAAACAGGAGTCTTCCAGTCTGCACTCTCTCCTACAGTTGGAATGTCGCCAGCCATGGGTTGCTGTCTACCCAGACCTTCCACTGTGTCCCATCAGGACCCTGACTGCGAGATTCCCAAAGTGACCCTCTCAGTTACAGGCATCAGTTTTCCCTGAGCCTGGATTTACTTTTCATTTTGGATACTAGGCAGTTCTCTGGGAAATAATGTGTAATTCTCACAATCACTCATAGAGGTTGTGATGGCAATTATTTATTTCAAACCAGCTAAATGAAGTAATACCTAGAGAAATAGTAAAAAGGTTATTTCTGCATAATCATGGCAGTGTTTCCAGAGGAAACTGACACTTGAATCAGTGAATTGAAAGGAGATAAACATTTTCCAACACTTCCAGTCATCTGCAATCCCAGATAAAACAAAAAAGGCAAAGAAAAGGCAATTTTATCCTTCCTCATGGAGCTGGGAGACATGTCCTCTATGTTAGTTAAAGATAGTTTTGCCAGCCCCTACATGCCTGCTACTGCCTTTGGAAAGCTTGCTTTTTGTGGGCAGCCAGTGCAGGCAGGGAAATGCAACCAGACCTGTCCCTGCATGCCCACCACTACCACTGGAAAATTTACCTCTGTTAGGTAACCAGTGTGGGAAGGGAGAAAGCCAGATAAGCCCCATGTGCCTGCAGGCCACCAATGGAGACCCTTACTTCCTTCAGGAAGCCAGTGTCCACTGGGAAAATCATATAAACACACCCCTGTTTGCCTGCTGTCATCAGGGGAGTCCCAGTGTAGACATGCAGGTTAAGAAAAGAAGCAGCCCTGCCAACACACAGCCCTGGCCATTGGTGAAGCCTCAGTGTAGTTGCATGGGTTGGGCAAATCCCACTCTATACCCTGCTATCCATGTCCAGAGAAAGCCAAATGCCTGACCCATTTCCCTATACAGTGGAGGGGCAGCCAATGTGGCAAGTGCCTGGAACCTCAGAACTGGCTTGTTGGGAGGAATTCAGGAAAATGGGAAGACACAGACATAAAAGGCAATCTCAGACATCCAACCTACACAGAAGTCTGGGAGGTGTAGACATGGAAGCAAATGAAATCCACACACATCATGTCTCCCAGAGGATAGCAAGTGAAGTAAAGAAACAACTTCATGAGGCTGTAAAAGTAATCAGATGAGAAATACTATCTCAGGCAAATGAAGATATCATAAACATAATGAAAGAACTGCTGAGTATATCTAAACAAGACTTAGATTTTAAAAAAGAGGCACATAGGAAAATGATGGAAACCTTTAAAGAACAATATAGGAAGCAATTACAATACATGAAACAGATTCAAAGAGCTATGCAGGGAATTCAAAAGTCTATATTGGGCTTCTGGGAAGATGGTGGAACAGTAAGCAGCAGAGTAAACAGCCTCTGTGAGAGGTACAGTCCAGGTACTAGAATATAGTGCTGTGTGGAAGACAAGAAGGAAGGAAGTGGGTTCCCTGGCAAACTAATCTATTAGAAGCAGGATCCTGTGATTAACAGAAAGAAAACTGAAAAAAAGCCACAGGCCACAATGAGACAATGTATAATGGGATGTATTATGGCCACTATGGTTGATTTCCTATTATCTTGTTTTGAAGTCCTGTAATGCTTTCATTTTTTTGTTTTGATTGTTATTTTTTTTTATTGTGTGTGATGGTATGGACAACTATTTGGAAGAAAACAAGAGACATTATGGTAGCCATTGTTGATTTCCTGTTGTTTTGTTTTTAAGTCTTGTATCACTTGCATTATTCAGTTCTGATTTGCTTTGTTTTGTTTCATTTTATTCTCCTTAAAATAAAAAAGAGGTTAATAAACCTTTATTACTATATTTATTTCATTTTATACTACAGTTGAATATGTAGAAGTACAAAGTCACTAGCCTTTTGGATTCTAAAGCCTATTCTACTGGTTGTGAGCTTTCAGTTTCTGAATCAGTTTCTGGCTTCTTAATGTGAAACAGCCCAAGCAATGCTCTCTACATTGTTAGAACTCACAACTAAATTTAGTTTTACTTCATCATCAGGAATTGCTTCATGGACTGTGTATTGCAAAAATATCAATGAGAATGATGTAACAAATGAAAAGGAAACTTAATGTAAGCTATTAAACTGACTTTGGAGAAGTGGTAAGAATTTTTCTCAGTTCTGACAGCCTTGCAGAGGGGAATGCTGAGAGGAGTTTATCTTATCTTTACAGGTCAGTGGGTTTTCCAGGTTGTTTGGAAGGTACTTAATGTCACTATCCTGAAAGCCTTTACCTCTCTGTACACAGGAAGTGGAATCCCATGATGCAAGATATGCCTTTGTAGTCAGATGGTGTGTTTACAAGTAGCAATGGTTCTCTCTAGAATGTTAGATATTCCCTGCATCCTGCATGTTGAAATGCAGTGAGTGGCTATTTCTGCCTGTTCTTGTGAAGAATCAAGCTGATGCTAGAATGTTTCCTGGCCAGTTCTCTTGGAATTGCCTCAGTTTTCCTGCTCACACACCTAGACCATTAGAAAATAATCTGTAACCAGATTCAAATATGAAGGCTAAAACATAAGAAGCCCTTACCATTCTGAGGACATTGTATACATTAAAGCAATTAGTCATCATCATCATTTGATATGTAATACTATAATCATTTTAAATCTTAAAATAAGGACATTGGCCATAGTCTACTTCTCTTTTCTTTGTGAAGGTATAAAAAAATAGCATTGTCATCCTTGGATCCTAGTCTAGTAGGAACATTGAAGGTCTAGAGAATTTTTCTGTCATTTTTTAACCATTCTGAAGGAAGAAAAATTTAATCTTATTCCTAGCCATTATTTTGTACTTACTGCTTATTTGTAGAAAATGAAAATTATGCCAAAACTTTAATTTAGCTGTTTCTTCCAATGATCTTCACACAGCTATCTCTTCTTCCACTGTGAATTCTATCAAAGTATTTTGCATTTTCTGCTTATTTGTGAAGTGCTGGTTACATGCAAATGTCTGTTAATTGTACTTCCTGCTCTGGGCCTATACTTCTGGAAATAAAGCATGTCCATTAGAAAACCTACCATTGTGGTCTGTAACTCATCTTTTGGTTGTTTTGATATCTTTTCCAGGAATGTGAAATTTGTATCCTTAGTCATTAGCACAGTAATTTGTCAGAAATGTGAGAATCTTCCAATTTCTCCGTATTTTCCAAACATGTTAATTAATTTTTTTCACTCCAGATTGCTTTACAGATTGCATTTGTTTCTGGTTTTGATTTACATTCCCCTAGTAACTAATGGTGTCAGTTTATGTATCTTCTTTGGACAAATGCTTTTCTGGTGGCTATTCAGTTTTACCAGTTCTTCAAATGTTTTGGATACTAGACCCTTATGAGATCTGTGGTTTATGTATATTCTGTCTCTTCTACAGTTTGAGTTTTTACTGTCTTGATAATAATTTTTGAGCCTGAAGATGTTTAATTGTGACAATGCCCAATGTATGCATTTTGTCCTTTTTTGCTTATGGTTTTGATGTCATGCATAAGGAAGAATGATGACTCCAAATTCCTTTGGATGACTCCAAATATTTTGACGAATGATGACTCCAAAGTCAAAATATTTATTTGAAAGTATTAAGACTTACAGATTTAGATGTTACCTTTGGATATTTGATACTTTTGAATATGTTTTTGTGAAATGTGAGCTTTTGTCCCAAGTCCATTATTTTGCATGTCAGTTTCCAAATATGTCAGTGGTATTTGTTGAGAGATTTTCCTTTACATCTTAGATTAGATGCTTGTTTGAAATCAAATGACCATGGATACAAGGGCTTATGTATGGGGTGTGAGTTCTGTTATATCACCGTATGTACCTTTTTGCCAGTAGTGCAGTTTTTTAATTACTACGTTTTGTAGTATATTTTGAAATTAAGAAGAATAAATTGCCCTTATGTTTCTTTCTATTTTTCTGGATTATTTTGCCTATCTAGACACCCTTTCAATTTTATTAGAATTTTAGGATGAGCTTTTCCATTCCACAAAGTTGAATACTGGTATTTGAATTGGGAATATATATAATACATAGATCATATTGATATTTATTTTAAACAGTATTAAATTTTCAAAAGCAGAGCAGAGCAAAACAAATTGTCATGCACTTAGTTATCCAGCTACTATTAATAGCACTTCAGCATTGTTAACTGTGGGGTACACTTGTGTCTTATACAAATATTTACATATCAGCATGGGCATGTGGCAGGACTAGGGAGAGGAAAGGCTTACCCTGTTGCCAGAAAATTCACAAGCTCAGCCAAACTAAAGGAAATTGAAAGGAAGACTGCACTGAGGAGATAAGAAGGCAGCATTTAATCTTTACACAGGCAGACTGTTGGATCTTCATGCTGATGGACTGTTGCTGGTGCAATTCCTCATAAGCAACAGAGCTGAATTTATGAAGCGTTTAGTTTTACAAATGGGGGTCCAAAGCAAACCACTAAATGTTACATAATTAGTTACATACATTGAGTCATATATTGACAGGCAGGCTAGTCTTAAGCAAAATAATTGTTTATCATAATATAGAAACACTCTGGGAAGAAGAGGAGCAGACCTTTACAGGATGAGCATATTTTAGGGAATTGTCATAATATAGAAATATTTGGGGAGAGGGCCCTTACAGAGTGAGCATAGTTAAGGGCATTACCATAATATAGGAACATTCTGGGGAGGGGTCCCTAAATTAGCCCAGGGTGGCTTAAGGTATAGTCTATTACTCTGACTTAGTGCTCATCAGAGTTATGCAGTTGGGCTGTAGACACCATCAAGGTCATTTGAATTCAGCAGCAGCAGCAGAAGAGTAACTTGGTCTAATTGATCATGAAACATCTCTAAGTTTGCAATCTCATAATTGTGTTCCTACATTATAATTGTTCCCTCACAATCCATCAAGAAGTATAACTCAAGTCTCCCATTTCGCACACATAAATGTGAATTTCTGTGTATGGATTATTTAGAATCTTATGGCTGCTGGCAGGCTCCCAGGTGGAGTCCCCAGCACTTGCTCATTGTTAAGAAGAGAAAACCTGTCCTGCAAGAAATACAGAGCTCAGGGAGATGGCAGTAGATGATGAATTGATCAGTAGCAAGGTAAAGAACCTCTCTGAGAGAAACAGCTCAGATGCTAGAATTTAACACCATGGAGAAGACCAGATGAAAGGAGAGGGATTCTCATGACCCAGGAAGAAACTAAGGAAAAAGAAAAAAAGTAATAGAGCAGAGTGAGGCCTGGGGATCTGTGAGAGGAGTCATTGGCACCCAATTCAGAAAGTGATTCAGCTTGGTAGGAGCAACATTGGGTGCACTCCTATGATTTATCCAAATACTAGGCCGGCCTGAGGTGGTGTGAGGGCCCTCTCACTGCCCTGCACTGGCAAAGTGGGGCCCTCAGCTTTGCCCTGGAATGGCAGTAGATGCTGTGGGAGGACTGAAACAGACCCCTGTGGGCAGAAAGATGATGAGAAGTGCTATTGGTGACTTTTGGGGCATATATATTGGGGAGGGAAAGCTCTTGGAAGGAACATATAGAGATCTGTATAATTTACTGCCACCACCTCCAGTCAGTTAAGGTAATAGGATCTCAGAGCCTGGCAGGGGACAGGCTTGGATGACAACCTGCAAGCAGAACACATGTTCACAAGGCTCTAGAGCCCTCATGGCTTTGGCCAGGCAATCATCTGGCCCACATGGGAAAAGCTCTTGGCTGATCACAATCAGCTGGTGATATCAGCAGATCAGAACCTCTGGATGAATGCTCTAATGTCTCTGTGGAGGTTTTCATTTTTAATTCTCTTTTTATTTTGGTGGTTGTAATTATTGCAGTCTTGCTTCTTATCTGGATTTGGTTCATCCTAATTGTTTCTTTTCCTTGTTTCTTTTTCTTTTGTTTGTATTTTCCTGGTTATTGCTTCTTTATTTGTATTGTTTGGTAGTATAGTTCAATATTTTCCACTTGCCCAACTTCCTCTCATTGTTTAGTCTCTCCTATTTTTGACTCTTTTAGCTTCTAATCAGCTGTTTTCCTTATTCCTCATTATCTCATTTGCTTACCCCTCCTCTTCTTTACCTTACTTGTGGCATTGATGGTACTGGGAGTTGCATGACTGCAAAAGAGAATAAGAACTAATGCTAATATAGCTAAAGCAGTACCATTCAAGTGCATGTGCAGATAATCCTGAAGAAAATTAGGCTTGGAGAAAACAAACAATACTGCCTAGAAATTTATGAACAGGTTCTGATAATCTAATAACCTTGCTCCATTACAAGACCTATTTCCATCCATCTGAAGACCTCCATTTTGCCTACATATTCTGTGAATGCCCATCAATGCTAGCCCTTTAACTGAGCTATAAAAATAATTTCAACAGGGTCCAGCTTACTCTTTGAACCTATTGACCTTTCTTAATTCTCTTTCTTTCCAGTAATGTGTGTGTTTTCTTTTTTCCTTTCCTCTGCCCATTCCCCCACCCTTCATATCTCAGGAAAGCCAGAGATAGCAGTACCATATAATATGTAAGTGATATTAAAAAAGTGTAATTCTCAAAACAAGTGTTAATATTTATGATTAATGTGTGCTTGAAGCTGTAGATGCTCTTCAAAGCAGTAGAAATTTTCTCCCTAATGCCCAGATGACACCCAATCTAACCCAATTCAACTGCATAGTTTGATGTGGCCAACAGTAATGCTGAACAAATAAAGCTAAGAACAAATCATTGAGAAACAGAACCTAATGAAAGAGATCCTCTTTTGAAAACTAACTCTCCACTCTACCATATGATGTTAAGAAGACAAACCTATGACTAGTTGGAGTTAAAAATTGGAAGATGAAATTTTTAAAAATCAGTTTATAGAAAGCGTAGCATAAGTCTTCCAAGTATGGTCAAAACCTAACATTACAGGTAAGTGGGCTTACTCAGTTTCAAATAAATACAATGAAAAAATCAGTTTCCCAAACTAAATCATTCAAAATGCCCTGTGTGCAACAAAAAGACAAACATTAAAAGCTATCAGAAAAAGAAAATAATGAATTTTAAAAGAAAACCCAGTAGAATCATGGAAGATAAATGAAAACAAAAGTGAAGTTCCCTCAGCCATAAAATAACACATCTTCCAACTCATACTAATATATCCTGAAAATTCAACTTTGAAAATTGATGGAGACATTCCACGACATTCCATGTCATGACATTCCATGACAGTGAAGACTGTGTGATAGAAGAACACCACAACAGCACTCCAAAAGTACTCCAGAATACTCTAGATAGAGATGGTCACATCAACATAGCCAGAGAGTCAGATAAGATGAATACATCAAACAGGGTAAGCAGTTAAACAAAAAGAAAGTATAAAAATGTGAACCACACAGAATGCTGAAATAACTGAATATCTTTCAGTGAAGACTCTTTTTTAAGATTATCTCAGGTCTTCAATTGGAAGACTTCAATTGGTGGACTGTATCAAAAACCACAAGGCAATTGCATGTTACATTTAAGATACTCATTTAATAACAAAAGAAATTCATAGAATAAAGGTCAAAATCTTGGAAAACAACTGTTCATGCACAAGAACTCCAAAAGCATGTAAGTTTAAAAATTTTATTCTCAGACAGTGATATATCAAGCTAAAACTGAACAAAGATGAAAAGAAAGACACTGCATATCGGTTAGTGGGAATACTACATTAGAAGAAATAACAGTGGTAGACATATGTGTACCCAACATCATTGTACTGAACATCATGAAACAAGCACTCTTGATCATAAGAGATTAGATAAACATCAACAATATCATTGTGGGATTCTTCAATATGTCACTATTACAAATATACAAATCAACTAGATAAAATAAATCATAAAAATTTCAATGTTGAACCAGAGCTTTGAATGAACAGATTTTAACACTACAGAGTGTTCCATTAAACAAGAGTAGAACACAAAATCTTCTCAAGGGTTCAGTGGAACTTTCTTCAAAATAGACCACATAGTATACCATAAAGCTTTATTCAGTACAAAGCATTTAAAATCACCCCATGAAGCTATCAGATGATAGCTCACTGAAACCAGAAATCAATGGCAAAAGAACCATCCATACACCTGTAATTGAAATACACAATCTGGAGAACTCAGTACATCACTGAAGAAATCAAGAAACTAAATATTATCTGGAATGAAACGATAAAGCCTGTGCAGTGTCAGAACCTATGAAGTAGTTCTAAGAGGAAAATTTAATAATGTAATTGCTCCTATTAAACATGAATTAATCATACTGAAATAAACTAATAATGTACCACCAGAAACTAGAAGAGAAGAATGGTCCAAACTAAACTAAGTACAAGGTGGGAAGTCATAAGGATTGGGGCAGAAATTAACTGAATCGAGATGAAAACTAATGCAAAGAATGAAACAAAGAACTAGTTCTTTGAAAGACTGAATTAAATAGATCAACATTTAGGCAAACTTACTCAAAGAAGTAAATAAAAGATCCACGTCACCACGCTTAGTGGAGACAGTCAGAATCACAATAGAAATAAAAACCCTACCAACTAAGAAGAGCACACTCCTTGATTGATTCAACACTGAATTCTACAAGATGTCTTCAGAAAGGACATAACACTAGTACTGCTCAAAATGACCAATGAAAGTGAAAGGGAAAGAGTACTTCCAAACTCATGTATGGAAACTATCATTAACTGTGAAGCTATTATTATCTCTGATGCAAAAACCAGACACAAACCCAACTAAAGAAGATTAATACAGACAGTCTCATTAAGGTACACAGGAAAAAATATTCCACAACAAATGAGTGACAAATAGAATGCAACTAATCATCCAAAAGCTTTCACCCCTAAGGGACAAGGATAACTCTGTATGCAAACCAATAAATGCAAT
>PVJX010043615.1:0-13583 GCA_004027295.1 Dolichotis patagonum
GCAGTGCAGGGCGCAAGGTCTTCTTGGATGCCACCAGGAGCGTGCAGGGAGGGACCCAGTGGCAGGATGGGCAGCTGAGAGGGGGACCCTGGGGTCGTCCTGCGGATCACCAGCCAGGCAGCGAGGGGCCAGCATCGCGTGCCCGGGAAGGGTGCATTGTGCAGCCGCTCTGCACAGTGGAAGGGGACACGGGAAGGGGGTGACTTAGCCAGGGGCTCTGCGCGAGAGTATGGTGAGCACCCTTGGAGGCGGAAGATGGAGACCCTGTGATTGGTGGCCTTGGCAGAAGCCGCTGTCCTAGAGTGGTGGTTGGGGCTGGCAGAGTCTGATTCGCTGGGCAGGATTTTCTCACAGCGTTGAGGATTGGCACAGCAGGGAAACCTGAGCTTCACTGGCAGCCGGGAAGGTGGGGGACATTGTCCCCCATGACTGCATGTGATGGGAGGCATGTGGGGAGCCTCCCTGGGGTAGCACTCCTGGGTCAGGGGGCAGCGAGCATACACAGCTGCTCCCACGGCTGTCATCCTTCTCTTGTGGAATCAGATGTCGTTCTGGGCATCTTCTGTCGTGCTTGCCCGTGTTATAGAGTGGGAAACTGAGGGAGGTTGAGTGCCGAGGATCACCCTGCTTTCCCCGTATTCTGAGCTCAGTTAGGCCTCCCATCACTCTGTCACTCTGTTCTCTGTGGACAGTGGAGGATGTGAGCCCAGTGGCCGTCCCCAGTCAATGTCCATGGCTGACAAACATGCTTTCTGGGGGACACTGGGGACGTTTAGGGTCCACTCAGACCGTGGAGGGTCTTCACCTCACGTCCGGATCCTGAACTTACACCAGATAAGGAGTCACTCACAGTTCCAGGATTTGGTATCCGAGGGCTGTGGCGCGGCCGACTGTGATTCACCCTCTGGCCTTGAGTGTTCCTGTCCGTCCCACATGTAGAATATACCCCCCCACACCCCCGACCCCTCAGCTTCTCAACCCATTTGAGCATCCACTCAAACTTCAGGGTTCCAAATTTCACATCCATATCACCAGCTCGTAGGTCCTGGATCGCATCTTCTGCAGCAGGTGTGGCTCGGTCTCTTGCTGTGGGTGTGCACATGTGAGGCCAGAAACAGGCCGTCTGCTTGTGCGGACGGGGGTGGGGGTGAGGCAGGTACTGGGTCCAGGTTACAGACGTGCCTGTCCTGAAAGGAGATGTGGGAGGAGCCCAGGGTCCCCACAGGGATGCAGCCTCGGGGACTGCCCCCTGTGGGCCCTGTCTTCCCTCTCCTCGAGGGTTTTCCGCCCATTCTGGGGAGCCTGCCAGACCTTCTTGTCCCTGTCCCTTTCAGTGCAGATTCTCTTCTGCTGCAGAAGCCCTGCGGACCTCCTGAGTAGGCACAGGACTTCGCGCAGTACACGGGAGGGCCCTCCTCAGGCTGGCCCTGGCTGTGCCGTCTCTGTCCTGGGCTTCTGCCGGGGTGGCTGGGTGACCATGGTCCCAAGTTGGCCCTGCGTCCCTAGGGAAGGCTGGTGATCAGCTCCCTTGGCTGTCTCCCTGGTGTGTGTGGTGTTAGCAGCGAATCTGTTCATCTTTAACTGTGTAATCTGACCGGGCCTGGAAGGTCCCGGGTCCCGGCTCTGTTCTGCTCCACGGTCCTCCCTCGATTTATGTTTCCTTCTTGTGAGAAGCAGGGAGAAGAGCTCAGGTTGCACCTTCAGTGCTTTGCTTGGAAGTTGCAGCTAAACCCCAAATCTGTCACATGGAGTTCTGCTGGTTTCCTGTGTTAGGTGACATGGATTTTCTTCCACATCATGAGCTTTCTTTACTGTGCTCCTTCTCGTCCTGCGCTGTCACCAGCCACGTCTTGATCGCTGTGTGTCCAACAAGAGTCTTCTCAGGGAAATGGATGCTTTTCCTCTCGAGTGCCCCCAAGCCCTCCCACTTCTGAACCTCAGCCATTGGCTTAGGGTTCGTCACAGCGGCACCCCACTTACTGTCACCAAATAAGCACTGGCTTTTGGTGGCAGCTGTACATCACCACAACTCTGAAAGCAGCAGAAATCCTCCCATCACCTGTCTGGAGGAGCGGCTCTGACAGCAGTGCTCCATGGCCTGCGTCAGGGTCCGGGCAGGGCCACTGCCCTCCGAGGCTGCGGGGAGGGATCCGTTTCCTCTGGTTTCCGGGGCTGCAGGCTTCCCTCTGGTCATCGCCCTGTCACTGTCTCCAACCCCTGACTTCTCACTGTGTGGCCCCCTCTGCCTGTCATATGAGGACCCGTGAGATGGCACTGGGGTCCTGCACCTGTGAGGACCCTTTATCCCAGCAAGGCGACATTGGCGGGTTCCTGAGCCCAGGACTCCCTGTCTTGGGAACCATTCCCTGTCTTTCTAGCCCTGGCTCCCAGAGCTCAGCTTGTGGGGCTCTCCCTGGCCCCTCTGACTCTGCTGCGGTCCCCAGGGTGGCTTCCCCGCCGAGTACGTCCTGGACGAGGAAGGCCAAGGGAACCTGACCTGCCTGGACAGCAACCACTCCCACTTCATCTTGGTGGACGATGGGACACACGGCCGGTACGGGGTGGAGATTCCCCTGCGGACTCAGCTGGAGAAGTTCATATCCGAGCAGACGAAGGAAAGAGGAGGTGAGCGGCCGGGCCCGTGTCGAGGAGGCTGCGGTGCCCCTTTCCCTCACCCTGTTCCCCTGCCCTCAGCCGGGGATGGGAACTCAGTGTGGGCCCCACTGTGTCCGAGCTCCCTCAGGTAACAAAGTCCCACAGCCTTTTCAGGCCTCTGGCCCAGGTCAGGTTCAGAAGCCAGGATGGGTAACATCAGACTCTGAGCTTGGGTTCCCTACCCAAGGGTGCG
Organism: Dolichotis patagonum; assembly: GCA_004027295.1. Lineage (NCBI taxonomy): Eukaryota > Metazoa > Chordata > Mammalia > Rodentia > Caviidae > Dolichotis > Dolichotis patagonum. Next base: position 2,849 of record PVJX010043615.1, read on the forward strand.
CTGGGACCTGGGGGGTCATGGGGGTGTCACACATGCTCCAAGGCACAGGTGCTGGACATCTGCGATGAGGGGGATTTGGCTTGAATGAGAGGGCGGTGGCTTGAAGTTGCAGGTGTCGGAGCCCTGTCCCGGGGTTTGACTGCAGGTCTGGGTGGGATGGGAATTTGAGGTTCTTGTATGTCGCCACGGGTGGGGACCTCACTCGGAGACTCCTGCTCTGACCAAGCGCTCTGGGTGGGTGTGGACAGGCAGGGCCGCTGTGGTGCTTGGATGGAGAGTTTGTGCCTGGGAAGGGTTCCCGAGGTGTCTCCGCTGCCCCTGCTGCTGGGTAGGGCTCCTGCTGTGTCCCCCCACCATGGGTTGGGCTCCTGCTAGAGGCACCCTGTTGGGCACCACGGTGAGCTTGCAGAGAAAAGCAGGCCGGCTGTGGTGCCCCGCTGGGAGAGAGGACAGGCAGCCCAAGTGAACCGGGGCGGGATGGGACAAGTGGAAAGACCGCAGTGTTGGCAGTGGGCTGGAGTCCCCAGGTGGGGAAATGACTCCCTCAGTGACCCGTCTTTCCCAGGCGTGGCCATCAAGATCCCCATCGTCTGTGTGGTGCTGGAGGGTGGCCCTGGCACGTTGCACGTGAGTGGCTACTGCCTCTGCAGGGGACACGCGGGGCAGGGAGCTGTCCCAGGAGGCAGAGGGGTGGGGACCCACTGTGTGACAGGGAGCTTCGGGGGGGAGGCATGCTGGTGGCCATGGAGTGGGAGCAGTCAGCCTTCAGCCTGTGTGGTACCAGAGGGGCTCCAAATGGGCATGGGTGAGCTGGGGGGGGGTCTGGAAGGGGGCCCCAACTGGGCCGGGCCCAGCGGTGTGGAGCAGATTTGTCAGGCGGCTTGAGTGGCCGGTTCATGACACTCCTTCCCGAGCCCGCCTCCTCCCCTATTCCAGCCACCTCCCTCTCGGTTACCTACTCACTTCCTCATGGCTGAGACACAGTACCCTAACCCCACAGTTTACAGGAGGAGAAGTGTGTCTGGGCTTCCAGTCTGTAGAGATTTCAGCCCATGTCAGCTGACTTCAAGGGAGATGGCCGACAGAGGAGAGCTGCTCAGGGCACGGAGAATAAGAAGCAGAGAGAGAAGGAAGAGTGGGGGAGGGGAGACGCACCCTTCCAGGCCACGCCCCAGGGACCGCCCCTCCCAAGGCCCCGCCTCCTCCTGGCAGGCCAGCTGTGAGCCCACATCCAGTCACCTTCCAGAACCCAGCCTGTGATCTCAGGAGGCTTTAGGCGGAGGGACGTCTAAATATGGGTGCTGACGCCATCTGTTGTAGGAACCCATGGGCTCAGAGCAGGCTTGTTTTGTCTGTGGGCTGTTGAAAATGCCCCACTCTTATGACCCCAGGAGGTGGAAACAGCCCTGGGCTCCTGGCCGGCTGGGGTCTGGGGAGCTTCTCGTCTCCATCGCCACCCTGAAGGCTGCGTCCACTGCGCCCTCACTCCTGGGCAGCCTCAGACGCCGCAGGCACCCTTCCTGGGCGGTGCCACGGCACACACCGGCCCTGGGCCGTCTCCATGGGCCTGGCTCCCTGGGCCTTGGTGACTCCTGATCGTGCAGCGGAGACTTGTGCCTGACCGTGGGGATGTCTTGAAACCCTTTATTTCTGAATAGGGGATACATTAGACAAGCGCCCGATGGTTTGTCCTCCTGTCCCTGGAGCAGTGGAATGTCACCCAACGGTGAAGGCGGTGCTTCTGCAGAGTCCTCCCTGCCTCAGCCGCTGCGGGGGGCTCAGGCTTGGGGTCTGCAGCGCCAGGCAGGGCTGCAGCAGCTCACACTGGCCTGGTTGGCTTGACTTTGCAGACCATCTACAACGCCGTCACACACGGCACGCCCTGTGTCATCGTGGAGGGCTCGGGCCGCGTGGCCGACGTCATCGCGCAGGTGGCCAGCCTGCCGGTGTCTGACATCACCATCGGCCTGATCCAGCAGAAGCTGGGCGAGCTTTTCCAGGAGCTGTTTGAGACCTTCACCGAGGGCAGCATCGTGGAGTGGACCAAAAAGGTGAGGCAGTGGCCTGGTCCCCAGTGTGAGGTGACCCCCCAAGACCAGAGGGACCCAAAACAGGTCCCTCTCAGTGCAGGGCTGGGACACTGCGGGCTGGGGAGATACTAAGTTATTCGTTCTGGGGAGAAGATCCCACTGTGCCAAAGCAGGGTGGGGCATAGGGAAGGTCCGGGAGGGTGACTGGGCTGCGGGGCCCAGGTGGGCGGGGACAGCAGCTCGTGGCACAGCTTGGTCAGCACTCACCGTGTCTTGAGTGCATCTGGAGGGACTTGGAGTGGCCTCAGAAGCACTGTCTCCCCAGCCCACAGTGGGGACTGCGGGTGCTCCTGGCAGCTCTGCAAGGGTTCTGTGTGAAGGACGGTCAGCCTCCCTTGTCCCCAGAGCTCCGGCCCACTCTAGCCAGGGTGAGGACAGCAGAGAGCACCTGCAGGTCCTGTACCTGTACTGTTTCCTGGCAGGAGCTGGGGTGGGTAGGGTAGGAGTCTCTCTGTTCCTCAGTTTCCCCCACAGTAGTTGTTGGCAAGGCAGTAGGTGTTGTCTCTCCTTTCACACGACTGAAAGTCCCGGATGCCACACACAAAGCCGTAAGCGCTTTCAGGGCAGCACGGAATGGCTCTGGTTCTGACTGAGCTGATTGGGTCCTGTGGGTGGCCCAGGGGACACCGGCCACAGACCGCAGGGATGCACGGGAGCTGACCACACCAGGTCACGGCTTGCGGGCTGCAGGTGTCTGAGAGGCCCTGGACTGGATGTGGGCTCTGATTGGTTGGCCGGGTGGCTCGGGGGGTGCATGGTGACCTTGGTTTAGCTTTACTGAGCGTTCAGGGTGACTTCGTTCGATGGTGTGTGAGGCTGTGTTTGTCCAGCAGGATAATAGCATGATTCCACGTAAAATGAGGGTTTGTAGTGCCACCCGCTCTGCTCAGCCTCCCTGCTTCCCGTCAGGCAGATGGGCCCTTTCCCGCTGGATAATAAATTATTCAGGTGGTCTCAGAACCGCATCTAACCCGCGGCTGGAAGATGCTTACTTTGTTTTCAGTCCACTCTGGGTTGTCAAGTCCAGGCCGTGACAGTGGTGTTCGGCACAAATGCACCTGTTTGGTGAGGGGGTGACAGGTGCTGTGAGTCCGGCCGTGGGGAACGACCAGGCTGCTCCTTCCCAGCCTGTGCCTCCGGAGTGCGGGTCTCCGCAGGGCGTTCCCTCAGGTGTGGCCGTGGGCACGGGCACCCGCTGGGGCGTCCCACAGCGCTGGCAGCCGCAGGGCCGTGGTGGGCTGCCTGCTCTCGCCGTGGCTGGCTCCTGGGAAGGAGGGGGTGGGAGCACACACGAAGCGGAGCTCGTCTGGGGCCGCCTCGGCAGCTGCTCTGTGAGAACACGGCCAGGTTAAACCCAGGAGACACTGCTGCAGCTGGCGGGGGTGGGGGTGGGGAGGGAGCCCAGGAAGCTTTTGGGGGGATTTTTTTTTGAGACAGGGTTTCATTATGTAGTTCAGGTTGATCTTGAATTCACTATGCAGTTGAGGCTGGCCTCGAATTTATGCCAATCCTCCTGCCTCAGCCTCCCGAATGCTGGGATTACAGGTATGCTCCATCCCGCCCAGCATAGGAAGCTTCTGAAGTTGCTATGAAAGCAGAATGGTCAGGGATGAGAAGACATCCGGGCCTTAGTGATGTTGAGAGGTGGGGGAGAGTGGGTGGCTTGGAGACGGTAAGGTGCGGGGGTGTCCCCGGGGGTGGGGCAACGTGTGTGTCTGAGAGGAGGGAAGACCGGGGAGGCTGGTGTGGCCTAGGGAACGGGGCGGGGTCTGAGGCTTCTTTCAGGATCAGCAGTCAATCTGCAGTATGATGCAGTTGTGCAGCGCCCATCTTGGCCACGGGGTGCAGGGATTTGAGGGAGGAGCAGCTGGTAGCAGGCGTGGCTGCTAGGACACATTGTCACAGGACACAGACTGCTAGATAATTGGTGTTTTGGTAACTTTTCTTTCATTGCTGAAACAAAATACCCAACACCTGAAATTAAGCAAGAAAAGGTTTATTTGCTCACAGTTTGTAGAGGTTTCAGTCGGTAATCTGATGGCTCCAAGGCTGGGTGGCATGGCACAGGGGTGACAGTTCAAGATGGCAGAAGACAGCAAAGCAACATGAGCAGAGGCAGGGAGAACAAGCCTCTTTTTGTCCCTTATATTGTAAGCAGGTTACCACTGCCCCAGGGGCGGTGTAGCACTCACATCACCTCTGTGCCCTCCTCTTGCACCGGCTGGGAATGTTTACAAAGTAAGAACCCTGGCTCCCTGTTGGCTTCTTAGTTAAACTAAACTTCTCAAGCTGACACAATGTATCAACCATAGCAGTGACTGAACAGGTGTGCAGATGGATAGACACAGATAGATGATAGATAAATAGATCCATGATGGATAGATGCTTGGGTGGATAGATAGGTGGATGGGTGGATGGACAGATGGATAGAGGAATAGATAGATAAATACATGGATGGATGGATAGATATATGGATGGATGGATGGATGGATGGTGGTTGGAGGGATACATGGATAGATGGATACATGTATAGACAGATGGATGATGGGTGGATGGTTATGTGTATAGATACATGTATAGATGGATAGATAGACAGAAACATGGACTTGTATAGAGCCATGGCTGTGTGGGTAGGGAGATGATGGGTGATGGATAAATACACGGACAGGTAGGCAGGAGGGTGAGGAGCAGTGGGGTTCAGGCAGGAGGACCAGGAAGAGAAGACTCACACTTAACCCCATGTCCCACAGACACCATGCCATCACCGTCATCCAGGTGAGGATTGATTCTTTACGCTTGTGTTCTCCCGCTGTGATCACTCCCCCGTAGTGTGCTTGGCCCACAGCTGTTGTGGCTTTACCAGCTGAGGTGAGAGGAAGTGGCCTGGCCACCAGAGCAGGCAGAACTTGTGCTCCAGGGCTCTGTGCTGGGCCTTGGGACATTTGTACGTCACTTCGAAAATGTTCCTTGCAGATTCAAGACATCGTCCGGAAGCGGCAGCTGCTGACCATCTTCCGGGAAGGCAAGGATGGCCAGCAGGACGTGGATGTGGCCATCCTGCAAGCCTTGCTGAAAGGTGAGGGCCAGGGGGAGTGAGGCCGGAACGGGGGCTGGGGAGAAGGGGCCCACCCTGAGGTGGCCAGTCCCCTTTCTGTCCGACATGCTGGTTAGCAGGCAGCTGGCATGGCTCCTGCCATCCTCGAAGCCCACAGAGCCCTGGTAAGATGTACACAGAGCCACGCTCTGAGCCATATGGTAACCAACTGTCTAAAATCCAGAGATGAATACCTCTGATCAGTGAGGGAGGGTCAGTGTCACATACCATGGTTCCTGGGTACCACTGTCTATAGGATTCTCCCAGAAACTCAAAGACAGAAGGCAGCAAGTGGGACACTGTAGTCAAAGCAATAAAGGAAACTGTCAGTCAAGAATCCTGTACCTGGTGAAACTGTCCTGCAGAAGGGCGGGGGAAATCAAGACTAACCCAGGTGGAGCAGTGCCGCCAGCCGACCTGCCCCCTGTGTCATCTCAGGGGAGGCCGAGGATGAAAGGACGCTGGGCACTGACTCAGCCTAGGGAGAGACAAAGACTTCAGCGTGGCGAATGCATGGGCAGCTATAAAATCTAACACCACTGCCACAATGGTTTATAACGGTTTATAACTGCAGGTTTTGTTTTCTGTAATATTTAAGAGATTATACATTAAAAATTAATTATTGATCTACAAAGAAGTATTACAGCTGCACATTTTATTTTCTATGTAATTTAAGAAGCTAGTGCATTTCAAGGAGTTATTAGTTTTAGGGAACATGATGTGTAAACATAATTTTGGGCTAGAACAGCTCCTTTAGGGGCAGGGTTTTGTAGTTACACTGCATGCTTCAGGCAGTGAAGTTACGCTGATACAAATTCAAATTAGAGGTTTATAACTTGAAGATGTTTGATGTAATCTCTAGAGTGAATCACAAAAACAACTGCAAAGAACATATGCAAAAAGGCATTTAAACATTTCAGTACAAAAACACAAGCAAAGACTGGAATGTGACTCGGTGGCAGAGCACTTGCCTAGCACGCATGAGGCCCTGGGTCTAATCCCCAATGCTACAATTCCTGCCCCCCCAAACCAACTAAGTACAGCCAAGGACAGCAATGCAGGAAATGAGGAACAGAGAAAAAGCTGTAAGATATACAGAGAGTAACTAAATGACAGAAATAAGTCTTTCCTTATCAGTAAGGACCTTAAATATAAATGGTCTAAGCTCTTCAATCAAAAGACTAATAGAATAAAAAAACACTATTCACCTCTGTGCTGTCTACAAGAGACTCACTTTAGATCCAAATAGACAAACAGATTGAAAGCAAAAGGATGGAAGAAGATACTCCACGTGAACAGTAACAAAAGAGAGCAGCTCTGGAGGTGGATGGTGGTGATGTTTGCACTGATGGTCACAGTGGCTTTGCATGTTGTGTATTGAAGGCAGCGCAGAGCTTCACCCAGTCACACATTAGCTTCACCCATGTCTTGCTCCTGTTGTTCAGTGTATGTTTGTGAGTTGCACTTGTGGGATGTTGTGTACCAGAACGCTGCTTCTTTGTACTGCTGAGCAGTACAATCTCCTCTTGCCTGAAGTGTATAAACATACAATTTACTTTTCCATTCATCTTTGGGCAGGTGAGGTGTTTCCAGTTTGGGGCTATTGGAATGAAGCTGGTATTTGTTTCTGTTCTCTTGAGTCGATTATCTAGGAGTTGCTAGTTTTTATCTTTGTAAGAAACTGCCAAACTATTCTCCAGAAAGATTGTACTGATTGACCCTTTGCCCCATGGATGAGAGTCTCAGTTTCTTCACATCCTCACCAACACTTGGTGTTGTCTTGGTCTTTTAGCCATGGTGGCGAGCATGCAGTGACATCTCAGTGTGGTTTGGGTTTGCATTTCCCTATTGACTAACGATGTGGAGCATTATCTCGTGGGACCTTTTGGTTCTCTTTCTGTCTTTCTTGGTGTGACCATTTTAATTTGGTCATTTGTCTTCCTATTGAGTTGTAGGAATTCTTTGTATGGTCTATTACTATGCTCTTGTTGTGTGTTCATGCACTGGTAATATCTCTTCCTGGTTTGCAGCTCCTGCCTGCTTTTTTCACGATGTCTTTGAAGTTTTAATGGCATTTAAAAATTTTTCTTTTACAGTCCATTTTTTCTGTGTTTTACCTAAGGAATTGTGTCTATTCAAAGGCCACAGACACTTGCTCCTGTGTTATTGTAGTAGCTTTATGGACAGAGTTCTGTGTTCAGGGGAGGGCCTACCTCCAATGGCCTTTTTGTGTGGTGTGCTTAAGGGTCAAAGTTCCTTCTCTCTTCTCCAAATAACAACCCATGATTCAGAAGTTAAACAGAAGGAGAGTGCAGAGCAGCCCGGGTGGAATCCTTGTCCTGAGGACCTGGGCCAGGCAGATGTTTCAGTGAGTAGAGAACTGAGCCCAAAAAGGAACGTCTTGGCTCTTGGATTCTGCACCTTGAATGTTAGTGTGGAGGGCTGGCTGCCTCTCAGACCTGGGTCTTCTCTGCAGGCGAGCTCTTTCCTGTCCTTGCTGGTCACCTGTCAAAGTGGGCGCCGCAGGGCCAGGAGGTGGGGACCGAGTGAGCTGCAGTGACCCCGGGACTGTGAGGTTCTCCGGCTCTGACCCCAGCCGTGAAAAGTGCTTCCCTGGCTGGCTGTCAGTGGGGGACGTCTCAGCCGGGCGCTGGGTTACTGCTTTGTGTTACGGAGAGGCAGCGTTCTCTGCCCTCCCTGAGCTCGTCTCCAGCCACAGGCTCAGCCCCCACATTTGCTCTTTCACCCGCAGCCTCGCGGAGCCAAGACCACTTTGGCCACGAGAACTGGGACCATCAGCTGAAGCTGGCGGTGGCGTGGAATCGCGTGGACATCGCCCGCAGCGAGATCTTTACCGACGAGTGGCAGTGGAAGGTTGGCATCTTGGACGTGCGGGGCCTTACCCTGGGAGTGAGGCCGCCCCGGGAGGTGGTGCCTGGGCAGGTCCCGTCCTCCCTACGGAGAGAGCAGCAGCTGCTCCGGGTTCACCGAGGTCGGTGGTCACCTCCGCGGTGGTCTCTCAGCCCTCAGATCTGCACCCCACGATGATAGCCGCACTCATCTCCAACAAGCCGGAGTTCATGAAGCTCTTCCTGGAGAACGGGGTCCAGCTGAAGGAGCTCGTCACCTGGGACACGCTCCTCTACCTGTACGAGAACATGGAGCCCTCCTGCCTCTTCCACAGCAAGCTGCAGAAGGTGCTGGCTGAGGAGCGCCTGGCCGGCGTGCCCGACGCACCCCGCCTGCAGATGTACCACGTGGCCCAGGTGTTGCGGGAGATCCTGGGAGACTCCACGCAGCCACTGTACCCCCGGCCCCGGCACGGTGACCGACCTCGACTCTCGCTGCCCGTGCCCCACGTCAAACTCAACGTGCGTGCTGGCGACGGGCTTCAGGGGGCGGGGGCTGTGTCCTCAGAGCGCTTTGTGTTTGTGGTGGCTGCTATTCTTATTAGACAAGAGATGTGCTTCCTGCCTTAGACCATGTGGCTGTGTGACTTCGTGAAGTACCGCACACCGCTGGCTTAAGGGAACCGCCTCTGTGCACAGTTAGAGCTCACTGTGCCAGCAGGGCTGGTTCCTGGTAAAGCCCCGGCCCCCGGCTACGGGCGGCCGCTCTAAACCCCTTGCTGTCTTCATGATCATCTCTGCTGTGTCCTCCTCTTGTAAGAAGACAGTTCTGTAGGACTAGGACCCTGTCCTAACTCCTGATTGCATCTTAAGTACAAGGTGTAATCGAAAACTGCTATGACCATTTACATTTTAAAAATTACACAAAATACATATTTCCATGAATCCTCCTCAAAATGTTCTCCCTGGCTTCAAACACACTTATCCCATCTTTCTTACCCTTTCTGCAGCAGCTCTGGAGTCCTCTTTCTAGTGTGTTTAGTCCTCTTTTCTGGCTGCCTCAGTGTCCTGAATGGATTCAAAACATTGACCTCTCATGGTCATTTTGACTTGAGGGAGGAGCCGGAAGTTGCCTGGTGCCAGACCTGGTGACTAAGGTAGATGAGGACACAGTGTTGTGTTTGTGAGCCTGTTTTTCTGTTAGATAGCACCAGCAGCAGCAGTCACTATATTTTTGGTCACACTTCATAAAGACACTCGTGAGAGAGGACTCTAGAACTGCTTCAGAAAGCAACAAGTTTATGGGAAAGAGTGTCGGAGGTGAGGACGAGGAGTTTGGTCACACCTGCTAGCTTAAGAGGCACCAGGGTCCATCACCAAGTCCTCCGGACACATTGCAGACCAGGGATTCAACGGAGGGATTTTAGGGAACACAGTTCAGCTCTTAACACTCCCTCTTCCTGAAATTACGAACAGTAGAAAGCATTTCAAAGGGGATCAACGCTCTGTGCTCGCCATGTGTTCCCCTGTTCCCATCCTTGGGGTGGCAGCATCCTAGCCCTGATGGTGAGATATGCAGCCAGGTCTGTGATGGCCGCAGGAGGGTGTGCCAGGGTCTGTGCCCCACGCGGAGGAACACTGTGTTGTCCCAGGCTGAGCATGTCCTGGCTTTTGTGTGTGCGTGAAATTCTCCTGGGAGCGTCACTCCTCCTGGCTCCCTGCTGATCCTTGAGAGGACCCATCTGGTCTTCTTTGGCTGAAGAATCTAGTGAACCATTTTCATCGACTTCCTGAGAGTGAAGCACACGTTTGTTCCTGTTTTGAACCTCAGCTTGAGTGCAGTGCCGTCGTGGTCTGTGTGATGCTGGATTCTGTCCGGGGTTTCAGGGTTTTTGCATCAGCATATGAAGCTTTTTGGTTAAGTTTATTCGGGCACGGCTCCCTATTCATTGCATTTCATATCAATTTATATTTGGCTTTGTGGAAACCATTGGGAAGTTTTCTTTCTTACTCCAATCTGGTTTTATGTGGCCAGAGTGGACTGCTTCCTGCCAGCTTGGTAGTTCTTCTGTGAGTCCATCAGGGCCCAGTGCCTTTTTTGTAGCAGTTCTGGTGACTCTGTTTTCCCCTTATTGTCTCTATTTGTGTCCTCTATGTCTTGGAAGGTCACATTTGGTTTTCCTTTTTATATGCTAGAACATTTTTCATTTCTCCAGGTTTTCCAGTCTGGTCATTGACCAGGCAAGTGGTGCCTGGTCCCTGACAGAGGCCCGGTGGTCGCCGGGTTTTCTGTAATCTTGGTTCTGCTCTGGTTCAGGGTGCTGTTGGCAGGTGCACAGCCAAATGTGCGTGGGAAGGCCTGGAGCCAGAGCTCACACTTTACCATGTCTGCAGTTTCAGAAGATTAACTACTTTCTTTATGAGGGCAGCCTTTGAGAAATTCCCAGGATCACTTGTAGGAAGTGCAATTTTGCATATAATATGGGAAAGGTGTCCCCTGCCTCTAGAGATTGTCCCTGGGCCATCTGAGAATGTCCTCTCAGCTATCTGCACTGAGCGTGGCCTGCCACCCCCTTTAGTGGCTCTGTCTGCAGGAGACACACTGAGGTCCCCTCAGGAGCTCACAGCCTCAGATCTGTGCTCAGACCTGTGCAGAATTCTCTGCATCGGGAAAGACTGAGGACTTAAAAAAAAAAAAAAAA
>PVJX010043616.1:0-13579 GCA_004027295.1 Dolichotis patagonum
GGATCTGCGAAACTTTTATGTGTTCTGAGAGCTGGAAATTTGTGGAATTTGATAATTTTTAGTATTCCTCTTATCTAGTGGGTGGGACAGGATGGCTCATTGTGAGATAATGGTCTATTCATATGTGAAATCCAAAAAGGTGGCCTAGTCACAGGACAAAGAAGACAATTTGCAAATGAAAAGGAAATGGATAAATATATTTGTAGGTGAAAGGGAGTTTACTGTATTTTGTTTGGTTTTTATTATACCAGGGATCAAACTTGACCTAGTGCTAAATCCCCAGCTACCAAGTTTCGGAAGAAGAGAAAAAATAAATAAATAAAATGGGCTTCTGTCCTGAAAGTGCAGTTCTTAAAAGTACAATTATTTTAAATCTCAGTTTCCTTGTCTCCTTTCTATCTAGGTTTTATTTCTTCTATCCTACATCAACAATAAACCTACTAATTAGTGACCCACCTGTATATCTTGTTTATAACCTGTGGAATGGGCCAGTATCTTTCCACCTCTAATGGCCCAGCCCCTTTCTCCTGTAAAGTGAGCCTTCCCCTGTGAATGGCCCTAACATGTATGACTGTCTATTTAGTTGTAATAACTCATTTTTCTCTCTTAGGCTTCTCTGTATTTTTCAAATTTGCTGCAATGTCACACGTATGGTGTGGTAATATTAAGAAATGTGGTTGATCTTCCCAGGTTGCTGGCACACAGCTCCAAAACCCTTGGAATTTCTCTTTTGTTATTCATAAGGAGCCTCTTTTTTCTTTTTAATCACATCTGAGTTAATGCTAATGAGATCATTTGGTGATCCCTAGTAAACTCCAGAGTTGGTCACTTGAAAGTGATTATAGAATAGGGGTTTTGAGCTCCCAACCATAGACCTTCATGTTATTGGGGTGAGGAAAGAAGAATTAATCTCTGTAAACTCTTGAATGAGGACATTTGATGGGTTTCCCAGCTGTATACTGGAAAGGTGGCATGCCCAGAAAGGCCTTGACAGGAGATCAGAGTTGGCAGAGTTGACTGGGGAAGTAGTTGTGAGCTGCTAATTACAAAATCTCAGAGGAGTTCCCAAAGCCCTGCACATGGACTCCTGGAGAACTCAAGCAAGTTTGCCACAGAATGGCCCAGGGCTGACGTCAGTGGCAGACTGGATGATACAAGCACAGAGCACATTGTGTTTTTACCCGTGTTCTTCCTTGCACGGTGGTCTGTCCTCACACTATAGGGTGTGCTTCTTTTCCTACCTTTTTCTTGCCCCAAACTCACTCTCCAGAGCCTGTTTCTTTTCCCCTACCTTTAATAAAGCTTTGCTACTATTTGCACTTATCATGACCAATTTTTTGCTCAAGAAAGAAAGAAACTACCTGGAAACTACCTGCAGACTCCAGCATCCCAAAAACCGGTAACAGAATGGAAGTCTGGAGTCCCTAGTCTAATGTGCCCTGTGCTCCTCTGACATCTGATTGTTATCGCATTATATCTTTCATCATAAACATTAGTCAACATAAATGAAGTTATTCTTTGAATTCTGTGAGTCATGGTGGCAACTTATTATACACAAAGGAAGAGATATGAGAATCTCAGATTTAGAGCTGGTCAAACATGAGAGGCCTGCACTTGTGATGGGCACCTGAAGTGAAGGCAGTCTCCCAGGACTGGGCCCTGAGCCTGAGGGGACAAAGCTCACTTCAGGTAGTGTCAGAACTAAATTAAATGATAAGACACTCAGCTGGTATTGGGAGCACTGGAGAATTGTTTGGTGTGAAAAAAAAAAAATCCACATATCTGGTGTCAGAAGTGTTTGTAAGAGTGCAGAAAAAACAATGTTTTTCCATAGTTACAGCCCCTTGACATATTTTAAAGAAGGAAAGCAAATGATCTTTCTAATTATAACCAAGGTTAAATAGTGGGTCAAGCCACTGAGAGTTGCTTATATAACTCATAGTGGTGAATATTTCTAAAAAGTAAAATCAGTTACTTTGGTAATTTGGAAATCACCCTTGTCAGAAGCATGAAACTAAATTGAGAAATCTATAATAGTTTCGTTCTGCACTGTAATAAGGAGACTACTTTTTCAGCTCCCTCCTTCACAGCCCACTTTTCTACTACAGCCCACTAAATCTATGCCACACAACGCGTTTTGACCACATTTAGAAACCTAAAATGTTTTTGTTACCATCTGAATTGTAGCCACATTCCTTTACCAGGTTTGCAAACCTGCCCCAGACCAGCCAGCTTGTCCTCTCTGATTTCAGCAATTACAGCTGTTGTCTTCTGCCCATTGCGGGCCCAGTGTCAGCCCGCTATGTCTGCGCCAGTCCTACTCATCTCCGCCCTGCTGGCTGAAGCTCCACACCTTCTCCCAATTGCCACATCCTGAACCTGTTTACTATCTTGCCCAGGTATCTTCTCCTTTGTGCATTAGCCCCTGCCATGCCTGCACCTTCAGTCTTCAGGTTTGCTTCTGTTACATACAATCTAGTCTTTGGTACATTAGTATATCATAATTCAGGTGAATATCCCTTATACAAAATGCTTGGGGGCTGGGAGGTGTTTTGTTTGGTTTTGTTTTTCCAAATTTTAGAATATCTGCACATGAATGATGAGGTATCTTGAGGATATTTAAACATGAAATTCACTTGTGTCTTGTACTTACCTTTTACACTTAGCTTGCATAATCTTACATAATCTCATACACTAGTTTTCATGATCTCAGGCATGAAACAAAACTTCATGGTATGGAATATTCTTGTGGCATCATATCAGTGCTCAAGCTTTGGCTTTTGAAGTACTTTTAGTCTGGATGGTCATCTGGGTATGTTCAACCTGCATTGTTTTGGTGTTGCTGCCGAAGTGGAGAAGCTAATGTGGCAGGCCCTTCTGGGAGGCTGTGCCTGGGGATTTCATCTGGTTAATATAATCAGTTTATCTGGTCCTCTGAGGTCCATCTGCTTCAGGTTTCTATTTTAACTCGCTCAGAAGAGCTGTTACTAACATTGTAAAAATACAACCAGAAAATGAAACTTAAGTTCTTAAGAAACAATGATTTCACACTGTGAGCTATGGGATAAATGATATTACTAAGTATTTAAATTATGCAATGGAATGCACAGAAAAAATATTTTCTCGGTGATGATTATAGACATCCACAAAGAAAAAATGTTTTCTCTGCATAGAAAAAATTGTTTTCTATGTTATAATTATACACATCCACAAAGAATGCTGGTGTCATATAAATTTTGTAAATATTAGATTAGACAAACACATTTATCTGCTCTCTAGCGTTGCTTACTCTCCCACAGCTGCATGGGAATCTTCCTGAGTGAGTTAGTGCATGTACTACTTCTCCAACTGTGCTAATCATGGGACCATGTATTACACAGCAGCTTCTATTTCTGGGAACTATTTCCAGTCAACACTGGTGTAGTCTGGGTGTTATCTTCCAGCAGCCTCCTCATTAAGGTTCTGCTTTAAGCTTTACCAAGGGGTGACTGCAGAAAATGGTTGTTTCTGTTCCTGTCTTCACCTGTGTGTTACCTTCTTACTCTGTGGAAGTTTCCTGTTCTCCTCTTGTATGTGTCATACTTTTTCACCTTCACAATTGAGTTGCATCACTGGGTAATTATATGCCTCGTCTGCATTTTCTGAGTCTAAATTCCACTTCAGGGAGGCAGTCTCATTCTAGACTCTAGAGTACTATGGCTCAGCTTTAAATTATAGCTGTACAACTTAACAGCTGTGTAAACTGGAAACTCCTTAAATTCATGGTGCTTTGTCTATGAAGTAGGAATAATTATAGAACATACCTGTTGTAGTCAGGGTTGTGAGAACAATTAGAATCAGGACACAGAATTTATAATATTATTTTATGATGGTCACCCAGAGTTAAACAAAAGAAAGTACAGGACATTTTTATACGACACTAAAGACACAGAATATTCAGCCAAAGGCCTGGATCCCATAGCAGTGTCCTGCATGAGTCCAGATGAAGACCTAGAGCCCATGATAATGCCTCTCACGAGTCCACCTGGAGGTCTAGAGCTCATGAGAAGGACTCACGCCAGTCTCTTTTATGGATTTGCACTAAGAAGGCCCAAAGGTCAGTGGTGGAAGCTAGAAAGTCTATGCCAGCAGGGTGAAGGAGCTGTGCACGTAGGTTGAGGGTTCTATGCTGGAGCCGAGAATTCACACTCAAAATAAGGACTAGGGCTGCCCTGAAAAGTACCACAGCCATCCTCAGTGACATGGAGGTCCTGATCTCCTCCAATGATAAGAACAGTTGAGTACATGCCAGAAAGTCAGCATGACGAGTTTCTCCTGGAAATTACGTGGCACAAGTCTTACCCTCTGGAACCAGAAAGCAATGCTTGATGTAAGGACCAGAGCTCCCCCAAAGTGAACCACAGCCACTGTCACCAACAAGGTCCCGAGCTCCTCTGATGACAATGGTCGAACTCATACTGGGGAAGTTAGTCATGACGAGATTCTTGAGGGAAACCAACAGCTCAAAACAGCAACACTTAGGAGAACCCACAATGCTTAGCTCTTCTTCTCCATGTCTCTATTTATGCTGACAACTTTCCTCAGGGGGGCCATCTATGCTCAGCACCATGCTGATTTAATTCAGCTGGTATTAAATTGACCACCAGTTTTTAATCCATAACAATACCTCATAATATTTCATGAAAGTGTAATATATGGAAAATACTGCATTAGTAAGATGCTAATAACATCATGTCACAGACTGGGAAATTTTCAAAGAAAAAGGTTTTATTTGGCTCCTGGTTCTGGAGCAAGACCTCATCTGATGATGGCTCTCTTAAATTGTAGAGTTTTAAGGTAGCACGGGGCAAGACATTACAAGAAATGAGAAACAGGCATAAGTGTGTGTCTCTCGGGTCTCTATCCTTCTTCTAAACACCCCAGAATTCAATCATGGAGGCTATGCTTTCAGAACCTTGTCTAATCCTAGCCAGTTCCCAAAGTTCCTACCTCTGAACACCATAGGTATGTCATGTTGATGTAGGGGAATGAAACTCCCAACCTACTATATGTCTGGTATGAGTTCGTGTTCTCTAAAATTGAAGAATGAATTTTAGGCACAACGGAGGTTCAGAGCAGAATATATTTATTGAGAGAAAGAAAGCTTCTGTCTGAGAGAGACAGAGACAAAAGGGGTCCCAAGTGGGTCACCAAAGACTATCTTTTCTAGGGACTTTTTAAAACTACGAGGTGAAATGGATTCAAGATGGGGAAAACTGGGAACTTGCATGGCAGATGGGCTTGAGGTGGGACAGAACTGTGGTCAGTCAATAAGATTTAATTGTTCAGGCAAAATTGACCAAATCAGGGACAAACGGGGAAGGAGGTCACGTAGCAAGGGGACATTCTTATGGAGCAGTGACTCTTCCTGTAGGGGGTGGGATGCTGACTCCTGACTTCCTCAGGGAAATAGAGAAGTATCTGGACTGTCCATCCTTAGGATGTAGTTGTACTTGCTTTGCCTTTTGTCTTGAGATCTGGCCCACAGTGGGAGGTGTCTGTCTCCTCCAGTGTCACAAGGTATCTGGTCCCCTGTGCTGGCTCCTTTGAGGGTCCAGCCCTGTCTGGCTGCCTATAATATTTCTAACTAACTCAGTTGCCTGTAACAATGTTGCTACCCTCTTAGTATTTCACAGTAGGCATCAAATTTTGACACATGCAGTCTTGGGCAAATTCAAACCCCATCCAAACCATAGCAAGTGCTTATGTGGAATCTGGCCTCTCCTGTGTGCTACCAGAATGAGCCTATAGCACAATCCTCAATTCTATTTCTCTACAGTTAGATTGTAATGATTAGCTTTTTGAAGACTCATGTAAATTCTAAAATACTAAGAAGTCTGGCACATAAAAACTCGTTGGACAAGAAGACAAAGGATACTGGGCTGTTTCTTCAAAAATTTATTCTTCATTAATCTGCTGTAAAGGCCAGCACAGTTTCTGTAACAGACCAAGTAGTAAATATTTCAGATTTTGCATGATATGAGAGTTCTATGATAACCACTCAACTTTCCCATCATAAGCAGGCATAAGCAATATGCAAGGAAATGTGCATGACTGTGTTACAATAAAGCTTTATTTACAAAGATAAGATGCTAGCTAGATTTCTCCTGCAGGCCTTGGGTTGCAGATCTCTGCCCTGTTACTTTCAACCCTGAACTTTTCAGATACATGATTAGAATAACAGCTATGCTGTGGCCCTCTCTGCTAAATGTAAGAAAGCGGATCCCTTTGGGAGCTAAAAGAGATGAAAGAAGCCAGTCCAAGGGGGGGGGAAAGCCAACAAATTTTGCAGAGTTGAGGTAAGAGAAGAGCAAAGAGCAGCAGCACAGTCTGAGGGGTCTGAAAACTGACCAATTTTGCTGAAGTCTGACCCACCTTGGGAATTTCAGGGTTATGGAAGCCATCGATTCCCATTATTGTTTAAAACAGGTTGAATTTAATTGTAATGCAAATCAAAGACTTGTATGGGTATGACATGATTAAGCTGTATTAAATACATCAATAAACCTTTTATGGTAGATGCTCTTGGAATTCGATTTGTATTTTATATATAGTTAAAACTCTTGCTGACTTTTTTAGAAAATGGAGATTTAACAATCAATCAAAGCCCATTGCAAAATGAACGCAGAGCCATTTATCTAAAAATTTCTAGGGCACTTTAGACATTTCTAAAGTGCCTGAGGACATTATCTTTTATTTCTACTTTACTTATAAAACTCTTTTGAGTTTTGGTTATATTGCTTATGGTTCTTCTATTACTTTACATAATAAAAACATAGAAATTCACCCATCAATCTATAACCCTTCAAAAGCCAGACTCTAGATGAGAATTCCAAAAAAAACATCAGAGGCACTTGCACAACTTTCAAAATTACCATCTTCCTATAAGAGTTAGTCAGTCTTATACATAAGACTCAATGTTCTGAGGCCAACACTGTATCTCTTGTCTAAACAAGGTGGTACTGAGCACTTGGATGAAGTGTTCAGAGGTGTCTTTCAGGTCCACCTAAAGAGCTGACTCTTGAACACTAGGTATGGCAAAGTCCTTGTGCATAGCGCTGTACCAAAGGTTAGGGCTGGTCCCTGTGTCTAAATATATTGCAAGAACCCTTTACACAAAGACAGTCTCCTTGCACACACACACACACACACACACACACACACACACCCTGAGATGTGCCTAGTGTCCACAGCATCTCTCTGGCTTGCTATTCATAACTGGAGAAATCTATGATTTAAAAATGTCCTAGCATTGCATATTGTTTCCCCACTCACCACCCCTGAGTGCGGTGACACCTGAGTGCAAAGACATTAGCAATGGGATTTTATTGATGTCATTAATTAGTTTTTTACTGTTGTTATACAAATTACAGAAAGTTCAGTCACCTAGTACAACATAAATATATTGACTTACAGTCCTATAAAGAAGAAACTCAATATACATTTCACTGGGCTAACACCAAGTTGTCAAGTGGGCTACATTTCTTTTGGAGACTAGGGAGAATCTGTTTTCTCATCTTTTGCAGCTCCTGGAAGCTGCTCACAGTCTGATTCATGACTCTCTTCCATCCCCAAACCTGGCAGCAGGGGATTGAATCACACATGAAATTGCTCCATTTTCTGCCTCACTCTCCCACTTTTCATGTTCCTTGTGATTACACTGAACCCACTCAGATAATTCAAGAGTCTCCTCTTCTCAAGGTTATCTGCTTACCAACCTTAATTCCATCACAACCTTACTTCCCCTTTGCCTTATATATTCAGAGTCCAGTGAGAAAGCAATAGATAACTTCGGGTGCTACTATTCTGCTTTCCACCGGAAAACAGATAAGGGAAAAAAACATACAATATGTTGACTGACAGATAGTGACAACAGCAATAGAAAAGCACGATCAGGGTAGAACTGGCACTGTCAGCCATGCAGTAGTTATACAGGTTGGTCCTCCCACCACAAGACTTCTCTGAACTCTGTTGAAGAGACTATTCTTTCTCCACTGTGTGTTCCAGGTACCCTGCCTTGTTGACAGTTAGTTGCATGGATTTATTTGTGGGCTCTTTATGCTTTTCTAATGGTTTGTATCTGTCTATGTCAGTACCATACTGTTCTGATAACTTTAATTTTATATTATATTTTGAAATTAACTGTGATGCCCTCTGCTTTGTTCTTCTTTCCCAAGATCAGTTTGGCTGTTCTTGGTCTTTTGTGGTCCTATGTGAATCATAAAATTGTTTTCTGATTTCCATACAAAGTGTCATTGAGTTTTTGAAAGATTACATTGAATCTGTACACTGTGGGTAGTATGGAAATTTTAGCAACTTTAAGTTTTTCAATCCATGAACAGGAAATGTTCTTTTATCTGCTTATGTTTTCTGTAATTTCCTGATCAGTGTTTTATAGTTTTCAGTACATAAATCTTCCACCTTCTCAGTTTATTCCTAAGTTTTATTCTCTTTGGTAATATTTTAGACAGGAATGTTTTTGTAATTTCCCATCAGAGATTTCATTGTTAGTATATTAGGCAATTATTTTTGGTTGTTGATTTCATATCCTGCAACTTTACTAAATTCATTTATTAGTTCTAATAGTTTTTTGTGGAGTCTTTATATATATATATATATATATATATATATATATATATATATATATATAACCTATTATGATACATATCATTTACAAACAGACAATTTTATTTCTTCCTTTATAATTCCGATACACTTATTTCTTTTCCTTGCTTATCAATTGTTCTGGCTAGCACTTTCATTACTATATTGATTATAAGTGGTAAGAGTGTTCATCCTTGGCTTGTTCTTGAGATTAGAAGAAAAGTTCTCACCTTTTCACCACTGTATATGATTTTACTCCAGAATTTTCATACATAGCCTTAGTTATACACAAGCAGTGTATATTCCTAGTTTGCTGAGAGTTTTTATTATGAAAAGGTGTTGAGTTTGTCAAGCGCTTTTTCTGTAACTCTTTAGAGAATCATATGATTTTTACGTCTTCATTTTGTTCATGTAGGGTATTACATTAATTGAGGTTGAATAATTTTTTCATGCCAACAATATATCCCGGTTGTTCTTGATACTTGATATGTTTAATATGCTGTTGGAATTGATACATTAATATTTTGGAAAGATTTTCTTTCAGGAATTTTGGCTTGTAGTTTTCTTGTAATTTTTGTTCTGGCTTTCATATCAGCTTCATTAAATAAATTTGGAAGTGTTCTTCTTCAATGTTTTTGGGAAAAGTTGGAGAAAGATTGATATTAATTCTTCATAAATGTTTGGTAGACTTCACTAGTAAAAACATCAGGTCCCATGAAATTCTTTGGTGGGAGATCTTTGATTAATGATTTAGTCTCGTTAGGTGTTATTGATATATTTTGATTTTCTGTTTCTTCATGATCCAATCCTGTATGTTTCTAAAAACTTATCTATTTTTTCTAGGCTACTCAATTTGTTAGAATATAATTGTTCATAGTAGTTTCATGATCCTCTATATTTCTATAAAAATACTGTAAAGAAAAGACTCTTTTAATGTGTCTCCTTTTTTATTTCTGATTTTATTAAATGAAATAATCTCTTTTTTATTAGATAAAAATTTGTTATTTCTGATTTTATTAAATGGAATAATCTTTTTTATGTAGATAAAAGTTTGTTAATTTTGTTTATCTACTAAAAAAAACAAGTCTTAACTTCATTGATTTATTATTTTTCCTGTCTCTATTTCCTTTTTTCCGCCTCCTCCTTGCTTTGGGTATAGTGTGTTCTTGTTTTCTAACTCCTTGATGAATATAATTGGGTTTTCTGCTTGAGAGCTTTGTTTCTTCATTATGTAAGCATTTATTACTATAAGCTTCCTTCTTAGAACTGCTTTTGATGTATCCCTTAGTTTTTTGATATTTTGTCTTTCTATCTTCATGTATGTTGAGATGTTTTTAAATTTCACTTTTGATGTTTTTTCTTTGCCCTATTGTTTATTTGGGCACATGTCATTTACTTTTCACTAATTTCTGAATTTTCCAGTGTTTCTATCATTATCACTTTCTGATTTTGTATCATCATGGTTAGAAAATAAGCTTAGTATGTTTTCAATCTTAAATTTATTAAAACTTTTTGGGGCTTACTATATCATTTATCCTGGAGAATGTTCTGTGTGTACTTGAGAAGCTTAGGTATCCTGTTATTATTGGATGGAATGCTCTATGTGTCTGTTAGGTCCATTTGGTCTACAGTATAGTTCAAACTTCCTGTTTCCTCACTGATAATTCCGTCTGGATGATCAATCTGCTGTAAAGAATAGGATATTGAAGTCTGCTACTATTACTTAATTATATTACTTAATTAAAGTTGCCTTTAATTTCTTAAATATTTACTTTATGTATTTAGTTGGTATAACATTGGGCACATATACATTTAAAATTATGTATCTTTTTTTGTTAATTGACTTTTTATCTCTCTGTAATGATTTTTTTCTTGTCATAGGTTTTGACTTAAAAGTCTTTTCTGATATAAATAAATCAACCCCTGCTCTCTTGCAGTACAATTGAATAGAATTTCCTTTTCTATCTTTTATTTTCAATCAATGTTTTTATCCTGAAATGAATGTCTTTTCAGGGTTATATCTAAGTGGTAGGTGTGATACTCTTTTAGTCATTCAGCCATTCTATGTTTTTTGATTAGAGAATTTCATTCATTTGTATTTAATGTAATTAGTGATAGGTAATGACTTACTATTTCCACCTTGTTAATTTTTTGCTGGGTGCTGTGTTCCTTTCTTCTTCTCTTACTGTCTTCATTAGTCATTTGATTATTTTCCTATGGTGATACCCTTTGATCTTTCACTATCTTTTTTTGTATCTACTGCAGGTTCTTTGTTTTATAGTTATCATAAATCTTGTGAGAAACATCTTATACTTCTAACAACCTACCTTAAGTGTAAAACAGTTTAATGTTGATCATATATAAAAACTCTACTTTTTCTCTTCCATATATTTAATGTTTTTTATGTCATAAACATCAAAGTTTGAGGTTATTTATGCATTAAAATTATTGTCACTATAGTTGTTTTTAATATTTCTGTCTCAGTTGTTATAGTAGAGCTATAATAAATTAATGCATGATCACCTCAGCATTAAAATATGCTAATTTTACTCTAAATGTGGGTTTGACTCACTTTACCTGTGAGACTTATGCAGCAAATGTTTTCATGTTACTGAATAACTCTCTTTCATTTTAGTTTGAAGATCTCAGTTTATCTTTTCTTTTAAGCTATGTCAAGAAGTGATAAACTCCCTTGGCTTCCGTTTTTTTCAGAAAATATTCTCTTTCCCATCTGGTGAAAAGCTTTAGTGAGTAAAATAGTCTTGCTCGGCTCTTCTTTTTCACCATGTTCAGTGCTGTGAATACATCTTCCCTCTCTCTCCTGGCTTGTAAGATTTCTGCTGAGAAATATGATAGTTATGATAGCAATCATTATATAAGATAAACCTCTTAAAATTTTGTCTATGACCAATGGCAGAAAAACAGAATAGCAGAAATAAGGCAGAGAAGATTGGCTGTAATCTCTAGTAGAGATGGCCTGGAAATAGTAACAGAGAGAAACACAGGCAGAGTAGATCAGGAGATAGGGTTCATTGAGATGCTCTATATAGGGAGGCAGTGGGACCCAAAACAAGCAGTGCACCCCATGGGAGTGAAAGGGGAGGAATTGTCTAAAAAAGGAAGGCAGAGGATATTGTTAATTGGGTAACAAGATTTAAAATTTACATTATTCTCACCACTCTGCTTGGATGGATTATGTGCTATTCCAGCTTGTCTACTTACGCTAGACTTGAGGACATGGTCAGCTATCCCAAAAATAAGAGGACGTATTATGGTAATCATCCCTAATTTCCTATCAACTTAACCAGAAGCCCTGTATAACTTATAATGTCTTATTATGACTGATCTTATTTGAATCTGGGTTGTTAGATTGCTACTTTATATTGACTGATTTTATTTAAATCTGTTATGATGGATAGCATCAAGTCTAAGAGTACACTGAAGATGACAAGATTCACTAAGATATGCACTCTGGTTTGATTATTACTTGCTTTTGAAGTCTTATAATATCTCCAATGATTTGTTTTTATTAATGTTGTTATATTCTGCTGAGACATCATGGTAACCATTGTAGATCACCTTGTATTGTGGTTATATACGACTTTTTTGCTTCATGCTTTTCTAGGAATTGTTTTGTTTTATCTTGCTTTGTTTTGTTTTTCCCTCTAATACAGAAAGGATAGATATACTTGTAGAGACTCATGCATGTGTAGAGCTTATAAACAGTTTACAAGAACCAACTATATAACACATGTTGAAATGAACAACTACTTTGAAGAAAAAGAGACACTACAGTACCCAGTGCTGACTCTATAATGTCATGATGTGTAATCCAGCAAAATTATCATTATTTGTTCAAAGTGATTTTAGCTTGTTTTGTTTTGTTTAAATTCAACACACGTGAAGGTATGGACAGCTGTTTTTAGGAGAATGAGAGACACTATGACAGCCATTCTCAGCTTTCCTATTGTCTGGTCTTGAAGACCTGAAATGCCCTTCTTGTCCTGCTCAGATCAATTCCATACTATGTTGTTTCATGTGAATTTCCTGTATGTGACAATATGGACAACTATTTGGAAGAAAACAAGAGTCAATATGATAGAGAGTGAAAATCTCCAATTGTCTAGTTTTGGAATTTATGTCCCTTACATTGCTTTCTTGTGATCTGCTTTGTTTTGTTTTGTTGTGTTTAATTTTACCTTTTTGATATAATTGAATGTATATTTGAGTGGCTAAGATGGATGACCATATTGCTGGGCTTTTTTTGGTCAGGTCATGGAACAGAACTGTTCACAGACTCACTGTTTGAATGTCTACTTTACATGTTTTAACTTTATAATTCGAACAACTATTTCCAAGAAGTCAGTATGTAATTTGTCAAGTGATAATCTCTTAGGTTTTTTGCTGTTGTTCTTTTCCTTTTTTTCCTTGGAATTCTGTATTGTTGCTACCCTTTATTCTGTTTTGTTTTGTTTTGTTTTCTTTCTTCTCTTTAAATAAAATAATAAAATAAAATAAAATAAAATAAAATAAAATAATTTTTGTCTATGATTTTTGACAGTTTGATCCTATGTCCTGGTGAACTCTTCTCTAAATTTAACATATTGGAGAACTGGGAACTTCATATTCCTGAATGTCTATATCTTCCCCAGATTTGAGAAGTTTTCTGCCATAATTTTTAAAATTAGCTTTGACTTTTCTCTTTTCATAAACTTCTATGATTCAACATTAGCTCTCTTTACTATTCATGACTTTTCATTTTTTCTTTTTTCAACTATCTTTTATCAATTTCCCTCTTTCTGTTTAATCAAGTCTGCTGTTTATTGTCTTTATTATTCCTTCAATTTGTAACTTCAGGGGACTTTCAGGAAGATGACGGAGTGAGTGTTGAACAGCAGAAAAACAGCCAAGATTTGGTGTCCAGATACTGGAATAT
>PVJX010043617.1:0-13582 GCA_004027295.1 Dolichotis patagonum
GCTTTATTCCATCCTGTTTTTTCTGTTTGCAGCTTCACTGTGTGTTCACTTTGTTTGCCTTAATTTTGTAACATGAACAGCTATTTCGGGGAGTATGTGGTTTGTCAACTAGTGATTTATGGTTTTTTTTGAGGTTTTGTATTGTTTCTACCCTTTTTTCTGTATTGCTTTTTTTTCTCTTTAAATAAAATTTAAAAAAAAAAATAAATAAAAAAAATATTTTGCATGGATGAGAGTTACTGTTACTTTGTATGTTCACCAACATTTGCTGCTGTCAGTTTTTGATGTTTTGACTATTCTGTGCTTATTTTCCTCTATATACCTTCTTAGGAGTATTGCCTGTTAGATCTTTTGTGTATTTTTAGCTGGGTCCTTCAGCTTCTTGTTGAGTTTTAATAGTTCTTTATATTTTAGAGGTTGTATTTTATCAGATGTGTATTTTAAAAATGTTTTCTCCAAGTCTCTATCTTATCTCCTCATTCTCTTAAAAATAACTTTCACAGAACATGAGTTTTTAATTTTAATGACTTTCAGTTTATTTGTTTTCTTTCATAGATCACATCATTGTTGTATCTAAAAAATCATCATGATACCCATGGTCAATTAGATTTTCTTCCATAAGTTCTTTAGTTTTGTATTTTACATTTATATTTGTGACACATTTTTAAGTTATTTTTATAAATGGTGTAAGATTAATGTCGAATTTCATTTATGCATTTGGATGTCCAGTTTTTTCAGTATCGTTTGTTGAAAAGAAAGATCAGTTGACTATATTTATGTGGTTCTATTTCCAGACTCCCTATTCTGTTAACAGAGATCAGTCTATTCTTTAATACTATAAAGTCTTGATTATTATAGCTTAACAATAAGCATTACTAACTTAATAACAAGTATTATTAATAATTTAATAACAAGTATTGAAGTTGAGTAACATCAATGTTCGAACTTTGTTCTTGTTCTTTGTTGGTTGTTCTGGACCTTTTGGCTTTGCACATATAGTTAGGATCAGTTTGTCAAAGTACATTGTTTGCATGATTGTAATTGTTTTTATAGTTAGAGATATGATAATATTTTGTTGAGGGTTTTTGCATCTATGTTCATGGAGATACTGGTCTGTAGCTCTCTTTTCTTGTGATTTCCTTGGCTAGCTTTGGTGTTAGGGTAATAATAGTCTCACAAAATGAGTTAAGAAATATTCCTTTTACTTTTATTTTTTGGAAGAGAAAGAAGAGAATTTCTTTCTTAAATACTTGATCGAATTCAGCAGTAAACCCATTTGGGCCTGGTGCATTCTGTTTTGCAAGATTATTAATTATTAATTCAAATTCTTTACTATAAATACCTTTATTCACATTGTATCTTCCATTGTGCATTTTTGCAAAATGTATCTTTTAAGGAAGTTACATATTTCATTTAGATTTTCAAGGTTATTGACAGAGTGTTATTTGTATTTATTATCCTCTTTTTTTGTGTGGTGTTAGAGATTGAACCAGGGCCTTCATATTGAATTACACTCCCAGTGCTCTCTTGTTAAAATTTGAGCCAGGTTCCTACTAAGTTCCTACTATTGCTAAATCACTCAGTCTGGCCTCAAAGTTGCAATCTTCTTGTCTCATACTCCTGAGTTCTGGGATTACAGGCCACTGACCTAACTTTTATTATCTTTGTAATGTTCATGGAATCTGTAGTGATATTCCTTTATTCATTTCTGAAATTACTAATTTGTGTGTCTCTTTTTTCCCCCTTTATCTGGCTAAAGTTTTTATTTTATATTTTTTTGTGTATTGTCTTGGTTACTTTTCTCTCATTGCTGGAACAAAATATCCAACACCCCAAATTAAGGAAGAAAAAATTTATTTAGATTTCAGGTTTTGGAGGTTTCAGTCCATAATCAGCTGGCTGCAAGGCAGGGAGACATGGCACTGGGGCAGCACTTCAAGGCAGGAGCCAGAGACAAAAGGGCAGAGCAAGCCTCTTCTCCCTGATATTGTACACAGACCACCCCCAACTTCCAGGGTGGAGGTAGCACTCACAGCACCTCCGTGTCTTCCTCTTGCACAAGTTGAGGATAATTTACAAAGTAAGGATCCAGGCTCCCCGCAGAGTCTCTCAGTCAAACTTCTAAACTTCCTGAGCTGACACAGTATATCAGCCATAATATATATTTAACGAAACATCTGGTAATTTTCTGTATTGATTTTCTGTTTTCAGTTTTGCTGAATTTTACTCTAATTGTAACATTTCTTCTATTCAGTCTTAGTTTGCTTATTCTTTCTATTTTTCTAAATTATAAACTTAGATTTTTGATTTTAGAACTTCTTTTCTAACATAAATACTGAATACTATATATTTTCCTCTAAGCACTGATTTCCCTGCACCCTCTATATTTTCATGTTTTCTTAGTTTGAAAAACTTTAAAATTTATTTTAAATCCAGAGGCAGTGTCCTGAAAACCCAGCCTCTAAGGCAAAAGAATTGCAAGTTTAAGACCAACCTAGGTGACTTACTGTGACCCTGTCACAGGATGAAATTTTAAAAGGTTGACTAAGACTGTGTCTTAATAATGGAATGCTTTCCCAACATGTACCAGGCCTTGAGTTCAATCCAAAGTAGTGAAAAACAACAACAACAACAACAAAACAACCCAAAACAAAACTATTGAAATTTTCTTGTCATGTGTATTATTTAGATTGTGTGTATTTGAGATTTCCAACTATCTTTCATTTAACTTCACTCAATTCCACTGTTGAATGATTTCTGTTATCTAAACTTGTTAATATGTATTTTATGGACCAGAATATGGTCTGATTTGATAAATTTTCCATACCAGTTTAAGAAGAACATGTATTCTGCTGTTATTGGGCAAATGTCTATAAATGTCAATTGCATCTATTTGATGGATAAAGTTGTTGAATTTAATTGTGTCCTTACTGGTTTTCTGCCTGGTGATTTGTCATTTCTAATAAAAGGGTACTGACATCTCCAGCAATGATGGTGATTTCATCTATTTCTCCTTACAGCTCTATCAATTTTTGTCATATAGTTTAATGTTCTGATGTTAGGCATACACATGTTAAGAATGTTTATATCCTTTTAAAGAATTGACACTTTTGTTATTATGTAATGTCTCTACTTCTCTCTGATAAATTTCTTTACTTTACTTTGAAGTCTGGTATGTCTGAAATTAACAGAGCTACTCGTTTTGTGTATGTGCACGTGTGTGAGATATATGTGTATGTACTTCAAATATGCCTTCCAATGTTTTATACAATTTATACTTCTTCTTAGTGGTCACATCTTTATTTTCTAGTTCTTTCAAACAAAAACACGTATTTCTTGCTGGATCTGGGAATAATTATTCTGTTTCTCTTCCCATTTTTATTTAGCCAGCTCATGTGATTTTCCATCTCCATTTCCCCATAGAATGGAAGATGCCAATGCTTGTCAGTTTGTATGGTCTTGAGTAGCCTTCCTCAAACACCTTCTTCACAAGAGGTTAACTTTTGTTTTGTTTATTTTTTATTTTAAAAAGAATAATACCAAACAAAATAAAACAGAATAGAGCCAATCAAAACAAAACAGTGTATGCAATACAGGACTCCAAAACAAGATAACATGAAATCAACAGTGGCTACCATATGTTTCTTGTTATCTTCAAAGTACCTGCCTATACCATCACAAATAATAAAATCAAATAAAACAAAACAGAACAAAACCAATCAAAATAAAACAAGGAAAGAAATACGCTTTCAAAACAAGATAATAGGAAATCAACAATGGCTACCATAATATATCTTGTTATCTTCGATATAGCTGCCAATACCATGTTATAATAAAACCAAACCAAAACAAACAAAAAACCTCAGAGCAATGAAAACAATACGGGGCTTCAGAACAAGACATTAGGAAATTAACAATGGCTACCACCTTCCCTTTTTAGATGTTTCTTCTTTAGATGTTCATCTTTAGATGTTTCTTTTAAATGTTAGTGGGGCACACTAACTCCTTTAGTTTTTTATACTAGGGAGACAACACAATGTTTACCCATGTGAGTCTGAACCATTTCACCCATAAGCATGATCTAAAGTTACATCCATTTACCTATAAGAGCCTCAAGATTATCCTTCTTTATAGCTGGCTAGTTTTCCGTTGAGTAAAAATGCTGTACCTTTCTTATCCATTCTGTGGTTGATGGATAAGTTACTCCTTTTTTCTGGTTCCTTGTCACATGGAGCATTGTTTTCTCTCCTTTGACTCTCAGTCTGTGAATTTCCTTTTGAGTTAAATGTTTCTTGTATACTGCATATTGATGGATCTTGTGTTTTGATCCACTCTGCCTGTGTTTCTTTTTACTGGTGAATTGAGGCCATCACGATTCACAGTTATGACCAACATGCACTGGTTTGTCTCTAGCTTGCTATTTTCCTACTGTTGGCTTCCTACTTTTCCCCCTCTGTTCAATTTTTTTGCCCTGTTGGCAATCCTCCTCTGTCACTGTTCCTGGAATGGTGGTCATTTATATCTCTCTCTAGAGTGTCCTTCAGTATTGTGGAGGTTGGTTTGGTGATACTGAATTCCTTCAGTTGTTCTTTGTCATGGAAGCATCTTGTTTCTCCATTAGTTTTGGAGATAGTTTTTCAAGGCATATCAATCTGGGTTGGAAGATGTTTTCTTTCAGGACTTGAAATACTGCACTCCAAGCTCTTCTTGACTTGGTGGTTTGTATTGGGAAATCTGATGTGATTCTGATGGGTTTTCCTTTATAGATGATCTGTTTATTTTCTCTAACAATTTTTAATGTTCTGTTCTTGTGCTGAATTTCTGGGATCTTGATTATTATCTGCCTGGATGTAGATCTATTTTTGTTATGGCTAGTTGGAGTCCTATATGTCTTACTTATCTGTGTAATCTTTTTATATCATTTGTGTTACCCCTCCTTTTTTGATGATCACCTATAATCGGAAAATTATTTTTCTTTGTGTCTTTTTGAAGCTGTTGAATTGTTATTTCCCTCCCTTTCCTTATATCATATATATATCATATATATATGTATGATATATATATCATATGATATATATATCATATGATATATATATCATATATATGTATGTATATGGTATAGCTCAGTGGGAGAGTGCTTGACTACCATGTGTGAGGCCCTGGTACTGCAAAAAATAAATACAATAATGAATAAAATATAAAAAAGGTAAGTTTTCATTTTATCTTCATGTATTCCTTGTTAGATGCACCTCTGTTCTTTATATACTTCCGAGTTTCTGTCCTGCATCATTTTCCTTCTCTATGAAGATCTCTTAAGCTGGATAGGGTGGTATATAACTATAATCTCAGCACTCTGGGAGTAAGACAGACAGACAATAACAAGTTCAAGCCCATCTTGGGATATTTAGTGACTTGGCAAGAACTTATCTCAAAATTATGAATTAAAAAAGGTCTGGAGATGTAGCTCACTATGAAGAGCCTGCATTCAACCCCTAGTATTGCAAACAGTTTTGTTCTTCCCCTTCCTTCTCCTCCTTCTTCTCCTGCTTACTCTTCTTGTATTTCTTCTTTTCTATCTCCTCTTGCCCTCCTCACTATTCCTCCTTTTCCCTTCTCCCACCACTACCACTTCCCTTCTTCTTCCCCTCCTCTTTTCCCTCCTCCTTCTTTTACTAGTAGTTGTGTACATTGAACCCAGGATCCTCATACTGAACTACAACCCAGCCCATTTATACCTTTTTTTACATTGAAAAAGAGTCTCACTAAGTTGCACAGGCTGGGCTCAAATTTACACTCCTCCTGCCTCAGCCTCCCAGAGTGTTTGGATTTGTGAAGGCTTCTTTTAACATTTCTGGAAAAGCAGGTTTATAAGCAATGGATTCTCTCAGTTTCTGTTTTTCTGAAATAGTCTTCACTTTTTAAAATTTTTTTTTTTTTGTCTTTTTGAGACAGTGTTTTACTATGCAGTTCAGGTTGTCATTGAACTCACTTTGTAGCTCGGACTGGCCTCAGACTAACAGCAATCTTCTTGTCTCAGCCTCCTGAATGCTGAGATTACAGACGCATACCACTACACTCAGCCTTTTTCCTTCACTTCTGAAAGATGATTTCACAGGTAAGTAATTCTCAGTTCGTGTCCTCCCCCTCTTTCCAAGTGTCTGCATGATTTCTGGGAAGTCAGATATAATCTTATCTTTGTTTCTTTTATAGGTAAGTTGTTTTAAGCCTTTGGATTTTTTTTCAGGTTTTTTTATTTTCTTCCATTTTAATATGACATGCTTAGATATAGCTGTTCACATAGCCTATCTGGCTCTGTGTGTGTGTGTGAGAGAGAGAGAGAGAGAGAGAGAGAGAGAGAGAGAGAGAAAGAGAGAGAGAGAGAGAGAGAAAGAGAGAGAGAGAGAGTTGGGACTGAACCCAGGGCCTTTACATTGAGCTATATGCCCAGCCTTAGACACCTTTAAAAAACTTTCGTTTTAATTTTTTTTAAATTTAATTTTAAAAGGGGGTAAATTTTTTTTTGGTACTGGGGATCAAACTCACGACCTTGCGCTTGCCAGGCAGGCACTTAAGCCACTGAGCTAAATCCCCAGCCCTAAAAGGGAGTAAAATTAAGCACAACAAAACAGAACAGAACGGGACATAAGAAAGCATAAATTTCAAAGTCAGACAACCAGAGATCTTCACTATCTGTCATATGTCTCTTGTTTTCTTCCAAATGGTTGTCCATATCTTTGCATATGGGGAGCTCATACTAAATAACACAGCCAATCTTTTCACAAGATGTGTAGTAAACTGGCTCCCACTTGCTAAAGGGGTAGGGGAACATGGGACAGGGGACAGAATGACATGAGAGGTTTGTTTCTCAGCGCGCATGCTGGCAGGCTCACAGCCGCCCCCCAGAGAGGGGAGGACCTCCTTGTTCTCCCCCAGATGGTGCAGGTCCTGAGGCACCAGGGTCTCCCTCCTGCAGGCCGCCAAAAGTCTGCCACACTCACCTATTATTTCTTTCTGATGAATTGACCATTACATTTCCAAAGTTCTGAAATGGCCAACACACCGCAGAAAGAATTCTCTTTAGGCTACTGTTTGAAACCAGCAGCTATAGCAATCTGTTGGCCTTGCTTCAGGGCCATTCTTTTTAATTTTTGAAACAAGATCTCTCTGGGTCTCTAAATTTCCCAGGCTGGGCTTGAACCCATGATTCTCTTGCTTCAGCCTCCCAGCGTGTTGAGATTACAGACATGGGCCATCACACTTCATTGCCTATCTGATTGCATGCTGTTTATTTTATCCATGAGAGCGACTATGCCAAACTGTTGCCCTAAGGCCCTAGACATCTGGTAATGCAGACTCATGGACTGGAAACTATTATTATGTAATTTTAGGCACTACTCTTATGACTTGATTTTGTGGAGTTAAGCATGGGCTAACTAGGTGATAATAGCACTAGTACAGGAGTTGGCTCTGTCAGTTGCATCTCTCATTACTGGGATACAACACCCACAATGTAAAAGAGAGGTTTACTTTGGGTCACATTTTCAGTCCACAGTTGACTGACTCCAAGGCAGAAAGGCATGGTGGAAGGATTGGGGGGAGGAAATTTACTCATCCCATGGTGGCCAGGAAGCAGAGAGTCAAGGGATGAGCTGAGGAGGGAGATAAGCTACACCTCTCCAGGTACACCCCCAGTGACCCACTCTAACTAGGCCCTACCTTCCAACACCAAGCAAGCGCTAGAGTCCTCATAATTCAATCACATTTTAAAAGCCCTGCCTTTGAGCACATGAGGCTCTCAGTAGACATTTAAATTCAAACCATGACTCCTGGCATTTGGGAAGCAGATAGCCAGGTAGGAGATAGAAAGGGGCCAGGGATGAGATTTAGTGCCCAAAGTCCTCCTCATGTGAGTCAGTCTCTTCAGTTTAGTCCCTACATTTTAATATCGCACTCCTTGAGAAGTTAGTCCCCTCACAATTCAGTCATCACTTCAGGACTTTCTTAACTCAAATTGGCGATCAAGATTAACCCTATTGTTATAGTCAGGGATTGCAAAGAAAATGCCACCCAAAAAGTGCAGGAAATCTGTCCACACACTAAAGACCTAGAGAACTCAGTCAAGGGCCTGGATCCCATGGCAATATCCTGCATGAGTTCAGCTGAAGACCTGGAGTCCATGACAATGACTCATGTAAGCCGGTTTCATGGATCTGTACTGCAAAGGCCCCCAGGTCAGCAGTGGAAGCAAGAAAGCCTGTGCCAGGGGGGTGAAGGATCTGTGCCAGCAGGCAGAGAGCTCTGCACTGGAGCCAGGAAGTGATGCTCAAAGTCAGAATCAGAGCTCCCCCAGCGTACCACAGCCATCCTCAGCAACAAGGTCCCAAGCTCCTTTGATGAGAACAGCCAAGTTCATATGAGGAAGCCAGTGTGACATGCTTCTGGAGACTGAACAGCACACCATCTTTCCTTCTACAACCAGGAAGTGATGGTCAAAGGACCAGAGCTCCCCCAAAGTGAACCATAGCCATTCTCAGCAACAATAAGGTTCTGAGCTCTTCTGAGGAAGAGAACAGCCAAATTCATATCAGGGAAGATATCAGGGACCTGGCCAAGATCCCCAATCTCCCAAATGAGTGTACAGAAAAGGCTTAAATAAATGAGACAAATGATATGATTTGAGGGCTCCAGGAAGATCAAAACCCTCTAGCAGAGTTTGAGACTCTGGGGGCTAAAACAAGAAATGTCTCTGGGAAGCCCATATTTATTCAGTTCTTCAAACAAGGAAGGGGTAGAGTGGAAAACCCAGGAAACTGAGCAGGACCTTGAGAGTGGTTCAAGGACTTTTCCAAGTAACAGATTATGTTAATTTAGGAAAACTATGTTATGTTAATTTAGGAGAAGTATTTTAGGAGAAAGTCTCCAGGTTGACTTTCACTACAGGAGTGAGATGCCTACCACTACAATCTATCTCATTAATTGGGGTTGGAGCCAGGTGTCCTCAGCTGTGGCCTTATCTTGCCCTTTGAGGCAGCTCTTTGTTCTCAGGTTGGCCATGCCCCGGCCATACCACAGCCCTGCATGTGTGTTCAATTTCCAGCTTCAATGGTTCCCAACAGAAAGAAGCTTGATAAACTCCCCCAAGAGAACTCACAGCAACAGGAGAACAAACAGCACCAAACAACAACACTAACTGTTCCTTTCTAGGTCTCCTTTTTATCTTGGAAACAATCCTCAGGTGGGCCTCCGTGCTCAGCACCACACTGATTCAGTTCAGCTGGTATTACAAGGTGACTACCAGGTATCAATCCACCACATCATGCAGTAACCACTGTCATCATCGGAATTTGAATCAGGGAGTCAAACTTGCAGAGTCACGATGGTATATACCTGTAATCCCTGTGACTTGGGTAACTGAGACAGGAAGGTTGCAAGCTCAAAGCCAGACCAGGAAACTTTGTGGCCCTTATTGAGGCAGGAGATAGTATTGAAAACATCCTGGTCTTAGGATCACAGCAGATAGGATACCTTCCAGTTCTTGAAAACCAAATGAGCATCCTTCCCTTACCATATTTCCTCGATATTCTGGCATAAACCTGAGAGATACGCACCTATCCTTATCACACTTCCTTGATGTCTGGCAGGGTATGAGGAGTATTAGAGTGTAATCCCACAGTCATTACAATAACATCAAAATTATGGTTTAGACTGTACTTCTGGGCTTTGGCTGCCACGCTGGCTCCAAATAGGCCAATATAAATTCAAAAACTCTCCCTCTTGATACAAGGTTTGAGACTCACAATGAATCAGGGAAAATCTCACTGGGTACCACCCTAGCTCTAAAACCAAGAAAAGATCCAAATAAATAAATACCTCAAACCTAAAACAGATGGGCCCACTCTGAATCAAGCTCAGTCAGGTTTTCTCAATGGCCTGTTCTTACTCTGTGAAGTGAACTTTCCTTTTAATAAAAACTATGCTTTCCTCTGCTTCTGTGTATCTTACTTAATTCTTTGTTCATGATACCAAGACTTTAGATATCAGATGAGATAGAGACAGACATAGGTGGAGCTTTTTCAGTAAAGTGTGTGGCACCTGGATTGATTCGTGGTACAATGCTAGGATCAAGGATGCTAGGTTTAGGGGTGTGAGTGCTACCTGCCCTGAGTAGCCTGGATAAGATACAAGGGATGTAAAGATCTGTAGTCATCCCTGGTTACTTTGTCATCTTCTGCTCACCATGAACTGTTTCTCCTCTGTGATGCTTGTTTGCCATGCCACCCTGCCTTGTTACCAGCTGATTCTGGACTGAAAGCTCTACAAACTGTGAACTAAATAAACTCTCCTCTAACTTTGGGTGTTGGGTATTTTATCCTAGCAAGGGGAAAAGTAATGAAGACTACCTGTCCAGTGATGTTATCTCAAAATTTTAAAAAGGCTTGAAGCACAGCTCAGCCCTAAAGTAGTTGACTGGCTTGTGCAAGACTTTGGATCCAATCTTAGTGCTTACACACACACACACACACACACACAATCCAACTTCAGCCCTTGTACTACTTAGTGAAAATGAAAAATTTAATGTTTCATTATTAACTATCTAAAAAAGCACTTTGCCACCTGTCTTACTTTTCTCTCATTGCTGAGACAAAATACCCACTGCCCCAAATTAAGAAAGGAAAGGTTTATTTAGTTCACAGATTGTGGAGGTTTCAATTCATAATCAACTGGCTCCAAGGCAGGTGGCGTGGTTCTGCTCCCACCTTGAAGTTCTTCTCAGACAATCCATGTTCCTGGTTTCTGCAGACTTCCAGGGTCTCCAACGTACCTTCAGCTTCACACTCACAGCTTCACACATTGCTCTCTCAGGGACACACTGCCTGGCCTCCCAGGCTTCCAAAATTGGGATGGAAGCCTTCTTAACTCCACAACACTTGCATTCTGCATACATCTAAAACCAGCACCACCTGGATGATGCCAAAGTCTGCTGCCAGCTGGAGCAGTACCCTGGCTTTTCTCTCTCTTGGCTATAGGGCTGAGTGCCTGATCACTGGGCACTCTGAATCCAATTCTGAGGAACACATTTTCTATGCTGGCTCCATTTTAGAACATAGCACTCTGTGGCATTCTCCTCCAAGCACAGTCTTTCACTTTTGCAGTTTTGAGGCTGCAAAGGGTGGGGGCTCACTGCTTATTGCAAAACCTTCATACCATCTTTTATTGTCTCTTATTTCTTCTCAGCAATGGAGATCTCCTCAGCTCTATCTTTGTAGTCCACAGCTTTACTGGAGTTTCCTTTCTGGCCAAATTCATAATGTTTTAAATCATCCTGCTTGGCTCTTTGCTCTTGATTTGCAACATAAATCTGTCTAAAAGTCCCTAACAGTAGCCATGCCACTGCCTCGACATTAAATTGCTTTGAAATTTCTTCTGCCAGATTAATTAGTCCACTACCCTTAATCTTAATCTTAGGTGAAATCTCTGGACGTGAACAAAATGCAGACAAACCTTCTGCCAAGTCATAACACATGTCATCTGGACTCCAGCAATCAAAACAGAAACGTCTCATGCCTAGTCTTTCCCAGCAAGATTTCTATCAGCCTTCTGGTCTTCTGAGCTCTGACCAGAATCTCTCATACAGAACAGCCTAAGGCACTCCAGCTCTATTGTTGGAGGTGATATCTCTGAATGTTTCCAAGCTCTTCCCACAAGCCATTCCCCAAAGCTCTTTTTTTAAAAATTTTATTTAAAGAGAAAAACAAAACAAAACAGAATAAAGGGTAGTAACAAAACAAAACAGAATAAAGGGTAGTAACAATACAGAATTCCAAGGAAAAAAGGAAAAGAATAAAAAAACATTAAGAAATCATTACTTGATAAATTACATACTGACATCTTGGAAATAGTTGTTCAAATTACAAAATTAAAACATACAAAGTAAACATTCAAACAGTGAGACTGTTAACAGTTCTGCTCCACAATCTAACAAAAACAGTAATATGGTCATCCATTTTATACACTTAAACATACATGCAATTATATCAAAAGGGTAAAATTAAATACACCAAAACAGAACTAAGTGGAACATAAGAAAGCAATGTAAGAAACATAAATTTCAAAGCAAGATGATCTGAGATATTCACTCTCTATCATATTGGCTCTTATTTTCTTCCAAATAGTTGTCTATATCTTCACATACAGGAAATTCACATGAAACAACATAGTATGAAACTGAACAGGATGAGGAAGGCGTTTCGGGTCTTCAAGACCAGACAATAGGGAAGCCAAGAATGGATGTCATAGTGTCTCTCATTCTCTTCAAAACAGCTGTCCATACCTTCACGTATGTTGAACATAAACAAAACAAAAAGGCTAAAATCACTCTGAACAAAGAATGATTGATAGTATTGCTGGATTTCACATCATGGTGTTACAGAATCAGCACTGCCCACCCAGTTTTCTTACAAATCTTTTTTTTAAATTTAATTTTAGAAGAGGGTAAAATTAAACACAATAAAACAGAGCAGAATGGGACATAAGAAAGCATAAATTTCAAAGCTAGACAACCAGAGATCTTCACTATCTGTCATATGTCTCTTGTTTTCTTCCAAATGGTTGTCCATATCTTTGCATATGGGGAGCTCATACTAAATAACATAGCCAATCTTTTCACAAGATGTGTAGTTCACTGGCTCCCACTTGCTAACGTGGTGGGGGGACATGAGACGGGGGGGGGGGGACAGGACGACATAAGATGTTTGATTCTCAGCCAGTGCACCGGCAGCCTCACAGCCGCCCCCCAGAGAGGGGAGGAGCTCCTTGTTCTCCCGGCACCCCGAGTCAACCGCATGGTGGCCCCAAAGCTCTTGAACGACATAGTCAGGTATAGTCGCAGCAATGACTTTGCTTCTCTGGTACCAAATTCTGTGTTGATTGCTTTCCACTCATTGCTGAAACAAAATACCCCATGCCCAAAATTAAAGGGAGAAAGGTTTATTTAGCTCACAATTTGTGGTGATTTCAGTCCATAATCTGCTGGCTCCAAGGCAGAGTGGCACATAGCAGAGGGCAACAGCTCACGGTGGCAGAACACAGCAAAAGTGATGAGCAAAAGGGGAGAACAAGCCTCTTTTCTTCCCTTGTATTGTAAGTAGCCCCCATCCAACTTTGCAAGTGTAACACTAACACCTTCTCCATGCTCTCCTTTTGAAAATGATAAGGATGTTTACAAAGTGAAGACCCTGGCTCTTTACTGAGTACTTAGTTAACCAGCTAAACTTCTCAAATTGACACAATGTATCAACCATTACACCACCTGTAAATCAAGCAAAATTTCTGAAAAAGAGCAAGAAGAGTAAGGAATTCTTTTTTTTTTTTAATTTAAAAGACAATAAAACAAAAGGGGGCAGTACAGAGCAGATCAGAAGAGGACAACATAGGCAACACAGTACTTTACATTAAGTCAACTGGACATCAACAGTAGCTAACACCATATCTCTTACTCTGCTATAGTTGAGCATAGTTTCAATTACAATAATATCAAACATAACACAATAGTATAAAGCCATGCATATAGTGAAAGAATTCC
>PVJX010043618.1:0-13570 GCA_004027295.1 Dolichotis patagonum
GCCGGTGAGGCGTCGCGCCTGGCGCACTACAACAAGCGCTCCACCATCACGTCGCGGGAGATCCAGACGGCCGTGCGGCTGCTGCTGCCCGGGGAGCTGGCCAAGCACGCCGTGTCCGAGGGCACCAAGGCCGTCACCAAGTACACGAGCTCCAAGTGAGCGCGCCTGGCTGCTGCCCACAACCCAAAGGCTCTTTTCAGAGCCACCCACTTTATCCATGGAGAGCTGTAACTGTTGTTTCTTGTATTTCTTGATTTGAGTTCTGTTAGAGCAAATGACTGGTAGATTTTAACAATAACACCCAAAAGGCCAATTTCACCTTTTCAGTTTAGGTTTATCCCCTCCCCTCCTGACTAGCAAGTGGGTGGTTTTTAAATTACTTGGGCATGCCAACGATTCCCTTTTCTAGTAGCACTTTTCTTACTGGTCTGAAGTTCCATTGTGGGTCCGGTATCCGTCAGGGGATTTTGGAAGGTGAGGTTCTTTTCAGGTCCTTTTGGGGTGGGCTTACGGAATCGTGGATGATGTTTTAGAACTAGACTTTTCTGCTCGCCGTGTAAATTCTGCACTATAGCATAGGGGCATCAATAAGTGAAACTGCTTCTGGGCACCTCATTGGAGTATGCCTACAGTTCTTTGAACAATGGAATTCCAGATTTCGAGTTGTAATTGTTTGCTGACAGCGACTACTCCAAAACCATTAAAATTTTTCTCCTATCCCAGAAATCCTGGGGCCCTTTGCTTTGGAAGGCTAGAATGTAGCAAGAGTGTTGGCTGGAGCTCAGAGAGGGACAAAAGGTTTGAAATTCCCGACTTTCTTCCTTTGGAGCCACTTAGAGCCCACGGGGAGGTTCCCTTAATTGGAAGAGAAACAACTGGTTTCCTCTGCAAGCCTTCTCAAAAGTCCGAGACTCCAAAAATGATGACTAGAAAGCTAGGAAGAGCATTGGATGAGACAGTCAGGGGCTTGTCTGGGTCTAGTACTGGGAAAAAAAAGAGATGGGTGTGTGTGAATGAGCTGGTGATGAGGAGGACTTCCTATTGAAAAGAAACAGTTCCTGTAAAGTTGTGGGCACCGTATGGCAGCCACATTCAGCAACGTGTTTAGATAGACACCTCAAAAATAAACTTTTAAAAAGGTAGATTAAAACATAGTCCAGACAGCACATAATATGTTGGTAAACTACGGTGTGAGAATCAGTTTCAACACACAGTGCTACTGTGAAAGGCTTTGGTTAAAAATCAACGTCTTGAATTTTAAAATGCTCCCTTTCCCAAGGATTAAGGTGCTCAGTTTGACAATGTATTAGTGAAAATCCTGATAGTATTATTTTTTAAAATCTTTAATGTAATCTTTTGGAGTAGAGATTTTCTCTCCAAGTTGTCTTTTACAATTGTTTTTTAGCTGACACCTTTGCTCTTTTTTCTTTCCTCTTCTAAATAAGGTATTATTATAAATAACTAAGAAATATTATAGGCAGTCAGTTTGGGCTCTGCCCTTGGGAGAGTCAGTGCAGGAAATGAAAACTCATTACAACTGTGACCTGAGGTACCTCTGTTAGAGGTCAGGCCTCAAGATAAAGACGAAATGACCAGGTCTACATGCTTCCTCAAAGGCTGCAGGAAGCTCAGAGAGAAATAAAGGGTTTGAATTCACCTGGTCTAATAAAGTCTAACAGTCACTTCAGTGAATGAACAAAACTCTTGCACTCATCCCTTCCTGAAAAGTAGTTTTTTCTTTCCATGCACACTTTCTGTGTGACTTCTTCCCCATTGAATCAATATTACCTAAGCAGTGCCATACTTGTAATCTTTTTGGTTGAGTGGTGAGAATTCAGAAATGTTCACAAATCTTCCAGATGGTCCATATGAAGCTCCACTTTTGGACACAGTTTTTATATATCACTTTCAATAATAAACTCCCATATTTTCTGCAGAGCTGCAGTCTCTGTTACTAAAGAAAAGAGAGCAAAACCTGCTATAATATGTACCAGGTTCTCCTTTTATTATGGAAACATTTCTCTGTCTACCCACAAGAGCTGAATTTGTAAAGGAAGCTCTGTGTGGAAGTATCCTGAGAAAATTGTGAGACATTAAAGGAATTTGGAAAGGAAAGGCCCATAAAGAGATAGATTACAGAAGGCCCAGGTACTGCTTATGACTGGGGAAAGAAAGGCCATAGTCCAGAGACAAGAAATGTCCTGGGCCTGCTTCATGGCAGGTGGAAGGACCCCAATTTTGCAGTTCTGTATGCAGCATCTCTCAACAATACTCTTGCATTTTTGTCTTTGTATTTCCATTAAGCAATAATATATGTGTTTAAATAAGGTTGTTTTATAAAAATTTCCTGGAAAAATAATCACCTGCCTGTTTTAAAAATAATAACCACTACAAGAAGTAATTTCAAATACACACATTGATGGCTTTCAGGACAAGGTACTCCAAATGAGACTAGGTTATATCATTCTTCTGTTGAAGCAGGTGACTGCCTAATAACTGGAGTAAGGAGCTTAAAACAGGACCTTAACAAAGAATGAATTTACAAGTCCTACATAATCCTTTGATCATATTCTTTTGTTAATTACAGCTACCCACTTCTTCAGGAAACTTATCTTAAGCATACCTGGGTTTGCTTGTTGTTTGGATCTGAAGTCTATATTGTCATGTAAATGTTATGATAAATAAATTTTGTGCACTTTTCTTAGATTTATCTGCTATGTTAGGAACTTCAGCTGTAAACCTAATGATGGGTGAAGAAAAAAATACATCTCTTGTCATCTACAAATTAAAAATCAATTGTATTTTCACCATCCAGGACAGTTTAATAATCAATCTTTCAAAAAATTTTAATGGTGTAACCCTATACATAAAGATATATAAATATCGTGTAGATGAAAGAAAAGTTTTCCTTTACTACTATCTTTAAAATTTAAGTAGTTCTAATTCTCATAACAGTTCATTGTAGGTACGTAATTGACCTTTTATTAACTTTCCATTTATTAGAATTATGAATCACATTACCTAATTATTATTATTTTTTTGTACCTAGTAATCAAGCTCAGGACCTCATGCTTGTGCCATTGAGGCACAGAGGCAAGTGCTGTGCCTCTGAGCTATGTCCCTGGCTCCCCACAATGCTTTCTGATGCTCATCTATATACTTAGGATATTGCTCTAAGGGAAATGATAGAGGTGACTTTTACAGATCCAGTAAAAATCTATATAAAAATCTATACTGTATTTTAAAATTTATCTCCATTTTCCTATCTTTAAAATTTGTGAGCAGTCATCACCAGAGAGTCTTAATATGCTAATGTCCAATTTTTAATTTATTTTTTATTTTTATTTTATTTTTTTCTGTGTGTGTGTGTGTGTGTGTGTCTGAGACAGAGTCTCACTATGCAGAAAAGCAGGACTTGAACCCACTTTGTAGCTCAGCCTGGCCTTGAACTCATGGATCCTCTTGTGTCAGCCTTACTCTTGCTTCCTTTTGGTCAATTTTGTATGACATGTCTTTTTGAATCTTTGATTTTAACATACATTTCTAGTTATATTTGCAATAAGTTTTTTTTTTTTTTCTAGACAGTATATAGTTGGGGTGTTCATTTTTATGTACTTGGCTAGTCTGGTTTTTTTTGGTACTGGGGATCAAACTCTGGACCCTGTGCCCTTCAGGCAGGCGCTTATGCCACTAAGCCAAATCCCCAGCCCCACTAATCTGTTTTTTGAAGTGGGTTCATGGACAACAGAGGAATCCAAGCAGCCAAATTAATAAATTTGGAATTTGACTAGCTGAGCTCAGCTACCACTCGCATGGACCCATTTCAGAGTCTCACCAAGTGGCCATGAACTGTAAAATTACAAAGCCTTTAAACAGAGAACCACAAAAAGACATACTATTGGAAATAATTTAGCTAGAATCTTACTTTAATTTTTGGTTGACCCTGTATCCTGCTTCTTTTGTTAAGCAGGTTAATTTTTCTCCTGTGGGTACAGCTCATTCTGCTTTTCTCATTGGACTTATACCCTGAATAATTTTCCATTTTCCTGGGTCAAATACAGGGCACTAGTTAAATGCAGGGCTGAAGATAGCATCAGTTATGCCAAGCTACATTTTTGAATTGGTATATTTATACTATTTTCACTGAGTATAACTATTAATAGTATCGTACTTAAAGTGTATAACTATTAATGCCATCTCACTTAAGGTTGTGAAGTATAGCATGATATGTTAGTGTAGCATAAAGTTTATACGAATTAAATGAAATTGAGAAGAAGCAGGTATAAGAAAAGCTCTGTGCTCTCTCCCTATTTTCCTAAAGGCAGGACATAAATTTACAGACGTCTCTTCTCCCCTCTCTACCAGGAAGGGCAAAAAGTTGATAACTGGGAGATTTTAAACTCCTCAGCCAACAAAAAGCATGAAAGAAGTCTGCAGTGGCCCTTTTTTCTATTAGTTTTACATAAATCTACCTTCTTACAACTAATCACTTCAAGAGATTCAATGTCCTTTTCTTTTCTTTACTTTTCAGGATTTCCTATTTTACTGTTTTTTGTCCAATTTGCTTCATAAATGTTCCTTTCAATTGCTTCTTTGGGTCTTCATTTCTTAAGGAAGTCTCATGTTGTATAAAACATGAAATAAATATGTATGTTTTCCCTCTTGTCAATGTAGCTTTTGTGATAGGGTTCACAGCTAATTTCTCTATTTCCAATTTTACTGAGGATTACATAAATTTCTAAATTTCAATTTATCTACTGTATTCTGTTTTATAACAATCTTAAGTACTTCTTTTACATGTACTAATAACCTCATCAGAAGATGTTATCAACTTTGCTGTAAACATAATTTTGAAACTCAAGACCTTCACAGTCAACCTATCTGCTCTCCATCTTTCATGTCTTGTGGTTTTCTTATATGCAACAGCAACTCTGTATTTGTGTGTGTGTGTGTGTATTATATGCAGCAGGGTCTCATTATGTACCTAAGGCTGGCATCAAATTCATGGTGATCATCCTGCTTCAGCTTCCCAAGTGTTGACATTAGAGCTCTGTACCACAATGCCTGGCAGTAACCTTTAACTGTGCTTAACAGAAAGATTACAGAGAATTGTGGCCTACTTTGTTTCAAATATTATGCTTTTGAAATGATTATATGTTGCTTTAATGTGATAATCTAGGAGAGTAGATCTCCCGGCTACTATTTTCAAGCTAACTGTTTTTATATTCAGTAGGTATAGTCATTTATTTTTGCTCTTTAAAAGTGGTTTTTGAAGTACTGGAAGTATCTGAACTGGTTTAGAACTTCTGTTAGATAAATGCAATTTACAGATCTGGAGAATATCAATTAGAGATTTCTTTTGAGATTTGTTACCGTCATTAACTTTTTCAAAAGAAGTGATGCATACCTTCTATTTTAACCAGTGTTCTAAGGTAAACAAATGACCCAAAGCAAATAATCAAGAAATTAGAAGTATTCTTGGTTCCAGTTTTGTATTGTCCCATGAGTGTCAGAGTCATGGGACATATACACTGAGTGTCAGAGTCATGGGACATATACACTGAATCTGTATATACACATATACACTGAAATCTAGGCTTTCAAAAGCTTTTACTTTCCCATTATGAAATAAATTTTTGTATCTCTACGTTTTCACCACCTCATCTGGTCACCTCCCACAGTATATTTTATATATCTGGAATATTGTTGGAGTTTCCTTTATCCAGTAGTAATAAATTGTCTAGGAATAAATATAAGATGACGTTTTCTAGTAGTTACATTACTGTAACAAATATACTCAATGAAGATAATTATAA
Source organism: Dolichotis patagonum (assembly GCA_004027295.1). Lineage (NCBI taxonomy): Eukaryota > Metazoa > Chordata > Mammalia > Rodentia > Caviidae > Dolichotis > Dolichotis patagonum. The sequence continues at coordinate 5,817 of PVJX010043618.1, forward strand.
GTGATGCATTTACATCTTTTTAACATTATTTTTCATATTTATAAGACATCTTAGTTTGGATGAACCTTGCTTCAGATTTTTAATAGCTGCTTGGGACTAGTGATCAATGTTTTGAAGTCTTGTGTTCAAGATCAGAAACTCATACACTTGGAATTATACATTTGGATGAGAGAGTAATCACTTCCTTTCTTTAGTCACCTTAGCCTTCACCCATTCCCTGCCTCAAGGAGATTACACTACCATCTCTGGAGTCCTGTGGTTTTCTGTTTTCTTGTGATTCTAAACTTGTAGGCCTCATTTTTAAATTCCACATGCTTGACATATCGGTAGTGGCTGAGATGGAGACCCCATAGTAGGACTGTGCTGTAATAAAGGCTGAGAGAACAAAATAAAACCCCCAAGCCAATGGCATTTGGTTTGTGATATGATGTTTTGTTTCTCTATCCTTGGTGCTATTTTTAAAAGACCCATCACTGGTAAAACCAGGGAATAAGAATGTTTGCATAAAATGAGAAACTATTATCAGAAAATAAGGCACTGCCACTGATTTAGCTCAGTGGCACAGCACCTGTCTGGCAAGTGCAAAATCCTGAGTTAGATTCCAGTACTAACAATAAATAAATAAATAAATAAATAAATAAAATTATAATCAAGCCTTATAAGCTCTCTAGTTTACTTGTTTTTGGTTATCTAAACTCACTAATTTGGGAGATTACTTCTGGAGAATACATTATCAGTTTCTTACTAGCTCTGTTGTTTTGTTTCTCTATCAACAAGTAGTATTACAGAGCCCAATCGACTAATAAAAATACAGGAGAAAAAATTTACCTCTGCATGAAGCCTCAGTGCCGGCAATTTTGTTTTCAAGTGTGTTCAACTCACGTTATATTTTTGTGGCTTGTAAGAGAAAACAAAATTCATATGCAAACCAGTAGACTTCAAACAGAATTGCTTTGTCTTTGTGGTTGCGGGAGTTGTTACTCCTTTTCTCTTATTTGTATGAAACAATTTCCAATATTACCCTCTCTAACATTTCCCTTCCACAACACTTTGAAAAGTAAAAATCTATTAATTTTTTTTATTCCTAATCTTTCGAAAGAACAATTTGCTGATTTTAAGGTATTTGCTAACAGTATTAAGTTACTGTACAAGTAGCAGATACCACATGCTTATTGATTTGCTTGGCCCAAATTGATATGAATGAATGGAAGATTGTTGTCTCCATTCATGACTCAATTGATTATAGGTTCTTGATGTGACTGAGTGAATTCCTTGTCTTCCACTCTTCCATGGTAATATTTAAAGAGTTAAAACAATGCTGGAAGTATGTGTTAAAAGTTACCTACTCAGAAGTAATCTTACATTTGTTTATTTCTAAAATCCTAGTCGCTACCTTGAAAAGGACAGTGGCTAAAAGTCTAAGAACATATACACTCCCGCTCGTCTTTAAGAAGTTTTGAGAATACCAAATTGATCTAGTTATTTCTGGTATTCAAGGAACTGCTCATCAAGTCAGATGTTGGTGATTGGCTAATACAAACCTTTTCAGAAGAAAGAATTGTATGCAAATGAAGGATTCAAAAATCGCTTTTCCATTGGTTAGCTTTTTTAGCCAATGAGAGATTAGCAGAAACCTGGCTCTAACCAGTATAAATACTACTTATGCTGGCGTTCTTATGGCAGACCCCTTATACTTTGTTATCTGATAGTGCTTTTGTTTGTGGAAATAGTTATGTCTGGACGCGGGAAACAGGGTGGCAAGGCTCGCGCCAAGGCCAAGACGCGGTCCTCCCGCGCCGGACTGCAGTTCCCTGTGGGCCGCGTGCACCGCCTGCTCCGCAAGGGTAACTACGCCGAGCGCGTAGGCGCCGGCGCCCCGGTCTACTTGGCGGCGGTGCTGGAGTACCTGACGGCCGAGATCCTGGAGCTGGCTGGCAACGCGGCGCGCGACAACAAGAAGACGCGCATCATCCCGCGCCACCTGCAGCTGGCCATCCGCAACGACGAGGAGCTCAACAAGCTGCTGGGCAAGGTGACCATCGCGCAGGGCGGCGTGCTGCCCAACATCCAGGCCGTGCTGCTGCCCAAGAAGACCGAGAGCCACCACAAGGCTAAAGCGAAATAAGTTTATACTGCTTACATGCCATGGGTAACAAATCATGCTAATAACAAAGGCTCTTTTCAGAGCCAACAACTATTTCCTGTTAAATTAGCTGTTATGCTTGAATTTCATCGTTTCACGTTATAATTCTGAAGTAGAAAGAAATTAGTCTCTTTCTGTTAAATGCAGTTCGGCTGTCAAATTCCACTTGGATTTGTAAAGTTTTCAGTTGAGAGAGAAAGCTAAGGATGTTACTTGTAGGAAGAGCAGTTATTCAAACTTTAGTGGTGCAGCAGTTAGGATCACAGTAAAAACAAGTCGGGCAAAAAGCTGCATGGCGTTTTAAGTCACTCAGTTAAAATAGTAACATTTCACCTATGTTGAAGTTAACAAAAATACTTTTAAGTAAATTACGCACATCTTTCACTTAATGGCAGCAATTATCTTCTAAAACTAAACGTTTACACAATTGCTCAGGATACTCACCTCTGGGGAAAAAAAAGGACCAGATGCAGATTTCCTCAATTGCCATAACATCTGCCATTAAACAATCTATTAGAGGTTTATACATTCCTTTACGTGCCTCCCTTATTTTAATTTAGAGGTCAGAATTTTGCTGTGCTGGGTTTTTGTTCACAGTCGCCATAGAAACCAAAAATAAATGTAATGACGTCAAATGAGCGACAGTGAAAACAGGATGTTGTATTGGCTCACCAAACTCAATGCAGTTTAACTGTGAAGGATAGCAAGAAGGCGGACCAATCCGAGAAAAACGCGGGTAAATTTGAATGATTTTGGGTCCAATCGGTGGTAGTCTACTTCTATAAAAGCAGGGTGGCTCTTATTTTCCTTTAGTTCTAAAAGGCCTGTGGTGGGGTGTCATATGGCTCGTACGAAGCAAACAGCGCGAAAGTCCACCGGCGGCAAGGCGCCACGCAAGCAGTTGGCCACTAAAGCCGCTCGTAAGAGTGCACCGGCCACCGGTGGCGTGAAGAAGCCGCACCGCTATCGCCCTGGCACCGTGGCGTTGCGCGAGATCCGGCGCTACCAGAAGTCCACTGAGCTGCTGATCCGCAAACTGCCGTTCCAGCGGCTGGTGCGCGAGATCGCGCAGGATTTCAAGACCGACCTTCGTTTCCAGAGCTCCGCTGTCATGGCGCTGCAGGAGGCTTCTGAGGCCTACCTCGTGGGTCTTTTCGAGGACACCAACCTGTGTGCCATCCACGCCAAGCGGGTCACCATCATGCCCAAGGACATCCAGCTGGCGCGCCGCATCCGCGGGGAGAGAGCATAAGTAAGCCGAGAGTTACACGCAGACCCAAAGGCTCTTTTAAGAGCCACCCAGTTGTTTCAGTAAAAGTAGCTGTAAACAGTAAAATGAGCTCTGCAAGGTGAAATTCGCATTTTTGCAAAGACAAATTTCTTCCATCCAACCTACATTTTATACTAGCTGGAATGGTAGGTGAAGATCTGGTATTTCCATATTTGTGTATTTTGTATGATTTATACTATAGCCATACTTATTTCCTCATTACATTGCTGATCCTGAAGTGTAACAATAGAGCATAGTATGTGTCAGGTAGGACAAGTGTACCTTTTGAACTCAACGCAAGTAATTTGTGCCTAGAAAATCTGGTTGTTCAAGTTCTGTGGTTTTGCTATCTAAAACAATAAGCCCTGGAGTAAATATGATCTGTAGGGGACTGGTTTTCTGCTTAATGTGTGTTTTCCACAATGGTCTCACAATTTAGAGCAACTATACATTGTTGAGGTGTGGCAATGCCCAATTCTCTTAAGACATTACATTTCCGTTTTTCACCAAGTCCTTAACCTGACATTACATATCTTAGTTGTGTATTGATGTGCCATGGTAAAACCTGGTTACTATGAACCATAAAAAACGTGTGTTCTATGTGGATTTGTGTTCTAGGGTTTTATTAAAGCAACTTTTGGCTTATGTATTTCAAATGGTGAAAATAAAATGTGTGTGTCTTAATTTTTCTAAAGAAGAATCTCCAGTCAGGCAGACAATAGTCACCCTGATGCAACTGTTAGAATTGCAGGCTTGTCCTATTTGAAGTGACTGTGCAGCTCTGCGCCTCTGCTGAGGAGCAAGCATTTCACTATTCTGATAATAGCTGTGCTGGATCTAATGTACAGTGCTTGATCTTTTTTCTTCCTCCTTTTTTTAATTTCTTCACCTAACTTTTAAACTAACTCTGTGTCTCTGTCTCTCTGTGTCTGTGTCTATGTCTGTGTCTGCGTCTCCGTCTGTGGCTCTTTTTTTTGTCTATAAAGAAAAAGTTTTAAATACATGTTTTGAAAGAAACATTGCAAAAATTCCCATTACTGTCCTAGGGTCAACTGGACAGGAGTAGTGGCTCATTCTGGCTCTAATTTTCCTTTGCAAATGTATAACACAGATTTGCTTTCATTCTTCAATTATATGGAGCCTCAATAGAACACCATGGTGTAAGTAAATAAATAAAAAGTTAACACTAGAATTCATGACTCTGCGAGAATAGCTACAAGAATATTACAAGCTGGACAGAAATAGCATTTCTGGTAGTTTGTTCCGGTTCATATCTCAGTCATACTGTGATGTACTGTGTAACTCAAGACAAATCAATTTCTCCATCAGAAAAACAGATAACATTTTAGAAGATTGTAATAAGGTTTGAAGACACATAGAGTAATACAATTATTATTGTTAGCTATATGTTACTTATATCCTAGGATTTTAAAAAATTTGACAACTAAATTTTGGCTTCTGAACTTTCATTATGTCTTAGTTGCATCAATTCTGCTTTAATCTATGTTTAGAAATTAATCTGTTCAAGAACAAAATTTCTATATGGTTTTATAAATCAAAGAATGGAAAAAAAATCCACATTTCTGAAAAAAATCACCAACCATTTTACATGAATGGCATTGCTAGCATTTTAATGTCATTTCACTAGAGACCTCTTACTTTGTACTTGGACAGTAAGACGGGCAGGCAGAAATGCTACCCTCAAACTGCCACTAATGCATAGGGATTATTTTGAGTTAACAGTCCTTCAGATATAGCAGAATCAAAGAGTCCATTCTAATAGGTTCTTTTCTTCTTAAAAAAGAAAACATTTCCTTAAGAAAGACATCCTCATTTTACTGGAAGAAAAATATTCCACAGAAGGGAGAAATCAATGATTGTGTACACACACAGCAAGAATTGGTAACTGCAAGAATTTTGTGCCGACGTTATTAAGATACTTACTGCCTTCCTTCAGCTTCTTCACAGTTCATTTTACAATTGCCTCTCTTTGTTCAACTTAGTATAAAAACAAGCTTTGCCATTTCTTTGGGTTTTAGTTTTGGAAAGCTACCCTGTCCATAAAATGTATGACATGTATTTGCCTCCTTTCTATATTTTTAATCTGTTTCACGTGAAATTCATTATCTGGGTAGCTCTAGACTCTAAAAGGATGGAAGTGAAGTCTTACATTGTATGTGTCAAATGTAGGTTGTCGCAAGGGCTTAGGTAGAACATAGTTTTTCTTCTCCAGAAAGTAACTACAAAGTAATGCTACACTACAGGCTGAGATTTATAGCCGATATTCCTGGAGTCTATAATCAGTTTTTATTGGAGAGCAGTGTATGAAAAAAACAAAACTTCTAGAGGAGAAATAATCATATTCTGTGATTGTTCAGATTTAAAAATTTATTAGCCCTTCCAGTTTTCCCAGAAGTGGTCTATTAACAAGGGTTAGAAATCTATAACACAACAATGCAAATTTACACAGAGATTTGGAAATCTGAACTTCATTCCAGTCTTGGTTGCAAGAATGCTAAATGCATCTGAATACCTTGGGAAAGAGAAAAAGAAATATTTTTGGATAATCATTTTAAATATCTCATATATAAAACGAACTGTCAACATCTCATTCTTTATCATTCACTGGTAAAGATCTGTATACTTATTCGCTGTTAGTGACCCTGTTCACAAATTAAAAATTTTAAAACAAAATGAAAGCAGTATCCCAATTCTAGGTGCACTTTAAAATTAACAACATCTAAAAATAGCCATATTTATGTTTGCCCCGCTTTGTGTTCTCTGTTCCAACATTTTGTTTACATTTAGCTAGTCTCAATTCTCACAGAAAGTTATTAGTATTATTATTATTCTGGTGTCACAAATGAAAGAAGGACATGGTAGTGTTCCAAGGTCACAAGTTCCTCCTGAATGAGAAAGTCTTATCTGTAAGGATGGAAAAACTCCAACTTCATCCTATTAGGGTCCAGGTTGAACTGGGAATTAAAAAGAATTATACCACATAAAGGTATAACTTTTTTAAAACATTATGTAGTACCGAACTCCAAATGGTGACCTAGAGGAAAGTTATGGCAGTACTCATTTACATGCTGAATTGGATCAATAGTGGCAAACAAAATGTGATAAGGTAAAGCAGCTTGTAAGTGACTAAGAAGGGACAGTTTATTTAACAATTCAGATCATTTGCAGGGCATTCTCTCAGACCCAATTTCTGTACTTTTATACGTATGTTTCTTGCGCTTCCCTTCCCATAATATAAGGAGGATATCATTCACATGAGAATTTCAATGTTTTTATACCTGTTCTTTTAAAGATGCTTGTAACCTGTCTATATCATCAATAAGACAGAATGGTACATTTTTAATTCCTTCAAGTGCTTTCTCATTAAAATTGAAGCCCTTAGCAAAATTCTTAGTCAATGACAACACAAGTTAAAACAGCAGTGTAGTCAAAGGCAGGAAGAAAAATCAGAAATTAAAAACAAGGTAGTTAGCCTGCTTGCTCTCAGAGGCTTCTTCAGGTTACTGGCCACAGCAGGGCGGAGCCAAGAGGATGGAGGCAGCACCTCCAGAGCGCCTCCTCATGTAGTTCTCAATTAGGTCCGATAACAGCTTATATCTATCCAGACTGCACTCCACCAGTTCATTGCTTGCTGCTACTGCCGGCAAAGTTTCGAACATGTCTGGTCGCGGCAAGGGAGGCAAAGGCCTTGGCAAAGGCGGCGCCAAGCGCCACCGTAAGGTGCTGCGCGACAACATCCAGGGCATCACCAAGCCCGCCATCCGCCGCCTGGCGCGCCGCGGCGGCGTCAAACGCATCTCCGGCCTCATCTACGAGGAGACCCGCGGCGTGCTCAAGGTCTTCCTGGAGAATGTGATCCGTGACGCCGTCACCTACACGGAGCACGCCAAGCGCAAGACAGTCACCGCCATGGATGTGGTCTACGCGCTCAAGCGCCAGGGACGCACGCTCTATGGCTTCGGCGGCTAAACTTGTTTTCTGTTTTGTTTCCCCCAAAGGCCCTTTTCAGGGCCGCCCACTATCTCACAAAAAGAGTCTTGTCACTGCAGAAGCTGTGAGTCAGCATGGTTAGGACAGCTTTGGGTTTAGACGTTCTTGGCGCGCTTCCACACAGTTCACCGCGAGGGGCGAGAGTACAGGCCCAGTTACTCAAGAGGGAAGTAGGGGCTCACTTTCAATTTCTTGTACCCTAGACGGTGAGTCCCGGTGGTATGTGAAGAAAAAGTTTGTGCCTTGTGTCCTGGGGACTTCGGTCTTAATTTTCGCTGTGGATTATAAATCCATGGATACTGGAGGTAAACTGTTGACAAAGTATACAAA